>VUQS01015512.1:16281-33993 GCA_015108495.1 Heterochromis multidens
GTCACTTGTGTTGCAGTTAGATTGGGTGGCAGTCAAAAATCCGACCTGTAGGCCGGTTATGAATGTGAGATGATTCATGATGAGGTTTTGTCTGGTTTGTGTGTGTGTGAGAGAGTCAGAGAGAGTGGTGGAGGGAGCCATGCTGTATGTGTGTATTGATGTGCTGGGAGGGGTTAAAATGAGTCATAGTTTAGTTCACTCAAGCCTAACAGACTGAAATGTTTTAACGTTTCTATGGCAATTCAAGAGAAAACAGACACCCTCAATATGTCTGCAAGTGGGCTACGGAGCGCCTGTGCAAAATGTTTGTGCAGTAAAAATCATTAACCACAAGAACACCATAATCCTAATGGGGAATGTATCACCTATCCTCCCTTCTCTTTCCTTTTGTAGCTCTCTCTGTAGCAACTGCAGCTATATACAGTCCTATATCCTTTAGCAAGCCAGAGTGACAGGTGAAGCGATGATGGTGTTACTCGAGGTGGCAACAACTCATTATGTTACTGTAAGGGCAATAAAAGCTTAACAAGTTGGAATAATTTGTTTGAATGCAATATTTTTATAATTCAATCTTTAGTTTTAACTGCCTTTCTAACCCATTTATTTTGAAAAATCATGTACTCATTTAAGAAATTATGTATCTGCTTGCTAAGTGACAACATACCGCATTAGTCATGTTTCTGGGTCTAAGCCTTTACAAGCCTTCTCTTTTGGATAGGAACATGTGCTTTAAACTATTTAATTGTCATTCTAGCCCCTTACAGTTTTTTTTTAATTTGCATTATTCACATATAGCACACCTTTAAGCTAACTTTTAAAAACTATACAAACATTGAGGCAGTTGTATTTTCAATGCTTCAGACGTGAATTCCTGCTGTGCCAACTAGGATTTTAGTGGCAATTAAGCTAAGGATCATAATATTTTGGTAGCAAATCATTCAGATCACACTGCAGGTTATCTGTTACGAACCCTGTTGTGGATGGAGTCATCTCAGAAACTGTTTTGTGGTTTTGTTCATTTTCAGTTTCTTCTTCGTGTCATCTAGTGGAACTCATCTCTGCTCTGCAGGTGCTGTGCTCAACGACTGACCCTCGATATGTATTTTGACTGAGAACACCTTTAGTCTAAAACTTCTTAAGCTGCATGGGCTGCTGTGTTTGTAAGTTTAGTTATAGCGGGGAAGTACATTTTAGTTTTTAAAACTAAATACCTGAGCCAGAACATTGTTGCCTTTATGATTTTTAGATGTCACCCATCTAGCTAGTTTACTGCTAATGTCTAACTTCACTCAGCCTTGTAAATCCTTGTTTCCTGGATGATATGCTTGATTGGAATGCCTGGGAGAAAAGCTACACTAGAGTTGATCGTGTTTGTACATTAAAAATGCTTTTGGGAACTGAAGGAGTATTTGGACCTGGAAATGGTTAATTATATCAGATATAACAAGTGGATTTGGTTTAAAGTGTAACAAAAAGTTTTAATATTGTATGAAATTTTTCAACAGCTTGGCATTGCTCATCCCAACTGAGCGGGGATTGAGATTCAGAGCGAGAATGGGAGTACGCTGCAGGCAAATGGCAGTGACTTTAGCTGAAAGGCAAGCAAAGACAATGACCCCCCCCCCCACCAAGAAAAAAAAAGATGAAAAGCAAAAATTCCTGTTAAAACATAGGCTACTATTTTGTGCTGCCTGTCTTTTACTCTTTTATATATGCTGAAAGCCTCCTGCAGTTTGCTGCACTCTGCATGGACATTTCTGCACTCCTTCCTGGCTGAATGTTTGTAAAAATGTTATTACTTCTATAGTTATCATCCAAATATTTATCATTAGCTGACAATGGTGAGTGCTTTAAGAATTTTTTTTAGAACCGTTAACAAAATTAGCAATGAGACACTACAAAAACACCTCACTATACTTTCTTCTACACTATAATTGTATTATTGGCAAACTGTACATAAAGTATCAAAAGTAAAGGTAATTGTTCTGCAAAAAAATGTTCTCCATCACAGTCGCATGGATAAATACTACTGCTGCAGATGTTTTAGGTTGAGCTAATTTTAAATATTTTATATTATGTTTAAAATTCATTATGTTCTATGAAATCATGTTTATAGTGCCTGTCTTGTGAGGGCCAGAAAAAAAACAGCTGTTAATGAGCTCAAAAACAGGCCTACATCATGACTGTCAAAAGTATGTTAAATATATTTGTAAAATATTTTTTTAAAATTACAGCTAAATTAAAAGGCTTGAGCAGTGTTTGACTTGGTTAAAAATCAATATCTAAAGATTAAAAACATTATTGAAAAAGGTGGTGTCTTAGCAACAGCTGGTTAAACTTAGTACATTTGGCCAACCAAGTTATTTCTCACAGATGCTAATATGAAAATGTACCTGCGCCTGCTTATTTTGCTTGTTTTATTAAACTGGACATGGTGAGGGAGGCAGGAGTTCCTTTCTCGGTCATCAAGGCTTTCCTTGCTCATGTGCTAAAGGCATTACTAAAAACTTTTCACACTACACTGTAACTCCTCTACATCACATATGTTGGCCAAGGTGGTTGATAGGAGAATACTTATCTGTTAAGATGATAAATCACAGATGGCTTGTTTATTTGCTAGTGCTAGTTCTGCTTCCAGAAACTTGCAGATGATAATTGATCTCAGAGCAGTGAAAGCTGAGCCAGTGGCAGCACGTCTAGCATGCTGGTCTCCCATCAGTCTCCCGCTGAAGACCAGAGATATATCCACAGTCTGCAAACAACCAGAATAAAGTGCTGGCCTCTCAGCCTGACAAGCTCAAGCCTTTGTTAATGGGACTCAGGACATGCACATCAAAATCCCGGCCCCATACAGATTTCAGTGGGATTGTGGAAAAGCTAAGTTAACCTTCTTCCTGAGACAATAGCCAATTACAGCTACAAAGTGGCAGTAATTTAAAGGATAAATGCAAACAGGTGAGATGTTTTCAGAACACTGTTTGAGTTGAGAAGAGAGAGATTGCTTTCACTCTGGTACTTTTAATAGATGTCTATTTTTAGATTTCACTGGACAAGCACTGCTCGCCTTGCTTGCCCCAACAGAACACTACTGGTATAGAGTGGCATCTTACCCATTCTATGGCATGTATAGATTATTTTATTTTCAGAGAAAAAAAAACTAAATATGTAATTTCAGTGGATATAATTTTGTTGAATTGTTTGGTAGAAAGAGAACACCAAGAGGAGAAGTTTAATAAACACTGTAGTATACAAGTAATATATAGAATATACACAGGCAGTAAGATGGAGCAAGTTTTGGAAACTACTTTCTAATTTCAGTTGCACAAAAGTTATACTATATATCATAGACAGCACAAACTTTTTGTCAGTAACCTGTGTGTATGTGTGTGAGTGTTTGTGTTAGATGTGACTGAAAGGAGGCTGCAGGCAGGAAATCCATACTGCCGGTCGGGATAAACCCAGCTCTCTCGACCCCGCATTATCATTCTCGACCTGCTTTTGTCCTGGGACAGACACATTCTTTCTGCACCGACTGTTTCTCTGTTTCTATCCATTTCTCAAACAAAGGCACATACAACATTTAAACACAAAAAACCCCACCAAAATGGGTCTCAACTACTCTAATCTAACATGTGTATGCATTGCTGTCCTCTAGAAATGCATTTCTAAGAATCAATTAGAAGTGGAAAAACACCAAAAAAAGCCAAATACATTCCACAGTCCTGTTATTTATAACATCAACTGGCTAAGAGGATGGGAGAGGTGGAAAGGGAGGTAAAAGAGAAAAAGACATGAGGACAGAGAGAGAATTGTGGCGAGTAATAATAGTTTTAGAGAATGGGGAGAGATTCCAGGTTGATACTCAGCTGTGAAGGGAGCAGAAGGGATTCCTCTATACAGAGAAAGCTTTGTCTAACCAGCCTATGACAAGAATAGAAGTCAGAGACTCTGTTGGCAATGAATTCTGCTTAAAAAAGGGGTTTTGGAAATAGAAAAAACTAAAGTATAAGCTGAAAGGGGAGAAAGTGCAACGAAAAAGAAGGAGGAGGTAATAAAAATGCTTGCTGGTTTTCTCTGCCCAGGCATGTCACTTTTCTTCTTGGACATAGCTACTCGCTGTTACTACCCCTCTCTTATGTAGGCAAAAAAAGACTAGGTTATAAGGTTGTAGAAGCTGGAGGAAGCTGTCCATTTTATTGCCTTTAAATGAAAAAGGAAAGTACCAGAAATATCACTGAGTCATGTATGAGGTCTAAGTGAGATGAGGGGAACTGAAAACAGGGTTGAACCTACTGAAAATGAAGCTGTAAGAGTTTATTGTGCCTCAGAGGAACATTTTTTTTTTTTTAGAGTTGGATGATGGAGACAGTCAGGTCAAAGGAGGGTCATTTCCAAAACAGTGTAATTTTGGTTATACCCTGAAAGAAAGCAGTATCTCAGTACTACAGAATGGATATCTGTATTGTGATTTCTGTTAACGACTGTCACTAAACCTGTGTGACTGATCCAAGATCAGTGTTTAAAGGGTTTGCTTCTGTCTGATATCATTTAGAGATAAGGAGGTGAGAAGGAGCATGTAAAGCTGGCCTGTTTAAGTTGACATGACCCTTCTTGAATACACATGCATAGCCATGAGTTAAGCAAATTCTAAATGAAATAAATGGTACATGGTGAAATAATAAAACACGACCTGAGCAAACACAGAAAGCTCTGTGTGTCCGACGTCAGGAATAATGCTGTTTTCATAGTGGACACTAAAGTATTTCTCAGAATCTGGGAGCAGTCAGAGCCAAAACACACTGGCTGTGTACTGAGCCATCTGGCCTGCAATTCACACACATACATACACACACACACACATACAGAAAAATGCACTTACATGCAGAATTTACTCAAATAATAAGACGCAATTTTCTACTTTTTGTTCTATTTTTGTTTCAGCTATTCTGCCCTGTGATCAAGCCACTTTAACTGAATAAAATCAGTAAGCAATGCTATCTCATTGTCCTTATTTTCTTGTATAAAGTATTTGTTCAAAATTTTGACTGTTACTTTTGTTATTTTTATTTTTTCTTGTATGGTAATGTTATATAATATTTTTCGACAAATCCAATACCACTTTGTTGCATTTTGCATGTAGCATATAGTTACATTAACCTCAGTGTGAAGGCTTTTTAAGTAAGAAATTTGTCAGGGTAATTTGTAAGGGTGAACTACTCCTTTAAAAAACATGCCATGAAATATTTTTGCAGCAGGAATTCCTGAGAGGGTGTGGTCGCTGCTGGGTTGTTTGGGGCTGGACAAAAACAGGCCACAGCTTTCCATCCACCTCATTCTTTCTTTCTTTGTCTCTCTCTCTCTCTCTTTCCCCATTTGTCTTTCTTTCCCCATCTGCCTGTTTTGAGTCTCTCCTGGGGGTCGTTCAGATGAGGCTCTGACGTCACAAACAGGAAACCTGAGGTGACCTCAATCAGTTCTCTAATAAAATAACAGGATTGCCACTTGCACAACGTCAAATTACGAGAGCTGAAAACGGCTGTCTCTCTCTCTTGTAAAACCATCTCTGAAAATGGATTACTGTATTTGTGCACACCAACACCTTTATTAACCTTTGAATTGTCATATGCATTAAATGCCTTAAAACAACAAACTGTTTCTTTAAGGAATGAAAACACACTATATCTATATATATATATATAGTGTGTGAAAAACTAAGTATACCACATGATTCAGTAGCTTGTACTGTAGAACCACCTTTACCAGGGATAACTGAAGTAATTGTTTTCTCTATGACTGTATCAGTCTCTCACATCATTGTGGAGGAATTTTGGCCCATGTTTCTTTACAGCATTGCTTCAGTTCATTGAGGCTTGCAGGCATTCATTTATCTACAGCTCTCTTAAGGTCCATCCACAGCATTTCAATCAGGTTGAGGTCTGGAGTTTGACTGGGCCATTGCAGCACCTTGATTCTTTTCTTTTTCTGTCATTCTGTTGTAGATTTCCTGCTGTGCTTGGAATCACTGTTCTGTTGTATGACCCAATTTCAGCCAAGCTTTAGCTGTCAGATAGATGACCTCACCTTTGGCTCTAGAATAATTTGGTATACAGAGGAGTTCATGGTCGACTCAATAACTGCCAGGTGCCCAGGTCCTGTCCTCCAGGTTGAGGTCCTCAAACCCAAATCATCAGCCCTCCACCACAGCAGTCTCTGACATCACAGTGCTTGACAGTTGGTATGAGGTGTTTGTCCTGATATGCTGTGTTTGGTTTTCTCTAAATGTGGTGCTGTGCATTATGGCCAAACATCTCCACTTTGGTCCCATCTGTCCATTCTTCAGAAGTCTTGTGGTTTGTTCAGATGCAACTTTGCAAACCTAAGCTGTGCTGCCATGTTGTTTTTAGAGAGACAAGGCTTTCTCCTGGCAACCCTTCCAAACAAGCCATACTTGTCCAGTCTTTTTCTAATTGTACCCTCATGAACTTTAACATTTAGCTCTTTGGTGTTTTTTGTAGTTTCTCTGAGCATTGCACGGTCTGACCTTGGGGTGAATTTTTGCTGATCCCAGTAACTGTCTTGAGTGTTTTCCACTTGTGAATAATCTTTCTCACTGCAGAATGATGGACTTAATTGTTTGGAAATGGCCTTATAACCCTTCCCTTATTGATGGGCAGCAACAATTGCTTCTCTAAGATGATTGTTGACATCTTTCCTTTTATAGAGGTGCTCACACTTGTTGATGATCAGTTAATCAAATGTATATGATTAGCAGCACCTGGCTGCTACTTACCCTCTTAATTCCAGTGGACGCAGTAAGGGTGCACTTATTAACATTTTCACACACTGCTTCTGCATTTCAGACTCTTATGTCATGTTTCATCATTCAACTGAGGTTGTAGTTAGCTCATTTTAAAACCTGCTGAGTGAAGGTTAATTTTTAATATGTCCTGATATATAAAACCTTAGAATTTAAAGAGGAGGTACTTTCTTTTTACAATGACTGTAGTTATGAAAAAAGTGGCACCACTAAGGCCAGTGGAGCCTCTGCTGATGAGAGAAGGTGACTAATATGCTGAGTAGTAGTTTGGTTGAGTTAGCAGTAAAATCCAACTGCGGTCATGACACCACTCAAATGTGAGGACGTGCTCCCCTAGATAACATCCCCACAAGTCGTCTGTGAAAGCTTTTACGATGACATATGCAGGTGTTATCAACTTCCGATGATTCACAACTTGCACTGCAAAGACCTTTCACTAAAACTAGTGAACTACACATCCAAGTCTTGCAACATCAACTCTATAAGTCAGTGTATCCTCCCTCCACCACTGATACAAATCAATTCAAAGAAGCGTCCTCTTATCAGATGAATTCCCTTGCTAAGAAGAATTCCATGCACCTAGAGCAAATGCTAAGCTGACATGCAAGCTTGTGCACACAAACAACCTCATGAACACATAAACAAAGTCTATTCAAAATCTCTCTTTAAATCTAAAAACCACAGACCAGCATTGAGCATATCCTACAATGAGTTTTTTAAAAACTTGACACTGTTCACTCTGTGCAAAAGGTCTGTCAAGTGTGAGAGCACAGTATGATCCTGAGTGTACACATCTCTTGTAGCTCATCTCATTTCTCCATATCAGCTGTTTTCATCTGCAGTGCTCCTTCATGGGAACTGGTTGTGCCTGTGCAACAGCCTACAAGGAATACACTGATCAACGCAGTTACAACAAGTTGATGTAATACTGAAAAATATCTGCTTTTATTTTAAAGAGAAGTGGCTGCCTTTGAAGGGAGGTTGGGGTGAGATAAATAAGGGAGTTAAACAAGCTGCTCTGTGTCTTTTTAAAGGTAAGCATGTTCATCATCTTCAAATAGAGGAAACATGCTTAATCCAGAACAGTGGAAAAACACACTGAAAAAGGGCATGAGGCTGTCTACTTCATTATATTAAGTGATCCTTTAAGACCATAAAAAGCCAACTGGTACAAACACTGGGTGACTGATGATGGTAAAGAGACAGATGAAAATTACGTAGCAGAAGCACTCTGTTCAAAGTAAGCACAACATAAGGTCACTGTCATTTAAACACACTCAGCTGTAGTGAGACAAGGCTGTAGGACATGACAAATGGGCAGGAACAACAAAGCCTAACCTGAGGGAACAGTAGTTGGAATATCAAAAAGTTTGCTTGTTAACAGATAGTCTTCGCTTTAAATCTTCAGACTGGCTGTGAAAATGTGGTCTGAAAGAGTAAATTTCTACTGGAGCCCAGTGAGCAGCGGGCAAAGTGCCTTTGAAGAAAGCAGTTCAGTTGGATGTAACAGTAGCAGATTGGATGTTCAGGAGAGCACCCAGGTGTGAAAGTGAGATTACAGAGCATGATTGTGACTGAAAATGCTCACCTGATTTTTCTTCCACAAAATGACAAATTATGCAACACTATTGGAACTCACTGAACTAAGGGTCAGGCAAAGCAGCAACTACTGACTCATTGTGTCATTACTGGCAGTTCCTCATAAACAGCTTCTGAACAAAACTGCCACATGATACTCTGAAAACATACACGTATACATCATATATGGATTGTTTAATTATACCTGCGCCTGATGGACTTACGTCTGGTTCTATTTTGGCTGTACATGCACACTGCTGGGCCACTGTTTCTAAGCTTAAAAATACCAAAAACAAAACTGTAACCACTCAAACTGTCTTCTTAATAAAATTATTTTCTAAATGAAACCTTGTTCAGTAACCACTATCATTATTTATGGTAGTAAGATTGGGAATACTGTCCAAAAGTCTTGGTTTGCTAGGAAAATGGGAAACATGTGCAAACATACATGGAAATACAGTGTATAAGACAAAAACAGAGTTTGTACAATTCTCAGCCTGAACTCCCCAATGTCTTAATCTTGACTTTATTTCAAAATTACACCTATTAAATCCCTGCACGCCAAATGTGGTCAGACCCCCGAAAACTCAGTAAAACAACAAGTACAACTACAAAGAAATTACCCGTATAGGACACTTTGACGTGAAACAGCAGGGTTCATTTTCCCAAACTATTCTTGATTTTTTTTTTTAACAGCAGACACTAGACAATACAAACATTTTGTTTATTCAGGTGTGTTACAAAGATGTGATTCACCTGTCAGCGCAGGAGCAAGAAAATCTAAAAACAGGTGATCTCCACTATGCTTATGCTGGACAGGTGGTCCTCCAGGTCTGACTGCAAGCCAAAAAATTGAACTGCTCCCTCCAAATGGCATCAGGGTTTAGAAATTTGAACAATATGTACTTCAGAAACCTTGGAACCCTGTAATAAAGTCTCCTTTATAACAGAGATGTTTAAGAGGTTTTCTATAAATGGCAGAAAAATAAGAAATATTTAGCTAGTTCAGCTTTCTGATGCTAGTGACACCTTACTGCTGTTTGTGAGTAAATTAAAGAGTGGAAGGAGAAACAGAAGAAAGAGGAGGGCACACTGAGGATATTCTGGTGAGTTTGGACAGAACTGCAGTTTGGAGCAGACAAGTCCAGCATATGGCCTATCTCAGTGGGACAGTGGGCTTCCAACCACTACACCCCCTTGAATATTTGGTTTCCCCCTTGCACTACTCTACACCCACGCACATACACACTGATCACCTCTCCATCAATACTCTAAGCATTTTTCAGGCAAGCAAGTGAGGAAGCGAGGGAGCGTCACTAAGCCTCTCTCCCAGTGGCTGTGTGGGTGTGCATCATCACAGTGTTAAACAATGTGTTGAAACAGGCCAGCCTTGGACATAACGTCATGTAAATTACCATCTCTTTCCCTGAGCTGAGACTTGCCAAAACACAGAGCTGAAGCGGGCGAGAAGGGTGAATTAGATAAACATTACATCTTGTCTTGAGCACAGGGGACACAACTTTGCAATGGAAACACTGAATCACGATCTCAGAGGAACGACTGTCACTGTTTTACAGGGTGTTAACTGCACATGCAGTATATTTAGCAGACAGGGTCGAGTAAATACACACCACGGTGGGGATATGCGGTAAATTAATCTTCTGCAGTTTGAGTCCATCTTTTTCTTCTGGTAGTCTCTAGCAAGCTGAGACAATATGAAGCAAAAAAAAACAGAGAAACTACAGTACAGTGTAGTGATGGCTGTGATTTCATTTCTGCTTTCAAGGAAGCAAAGCAAAAAACTGCTGAGAGGCTGAAAGAGTTTCTTAATATTAAGCATTTTCTAATACGCTACTCATAGTGTCACAGGAGTTAAAAATGAACTGTGAGGCCATCTAGTGGTGTCTGGTTGTTATATTTATGTACTCCTATATAAGTAGCGTGTAATGAAAGGTATAAAATCTGAAAAAATAAAACAATAAATAAAAGGCCATAAAAGGAATTTAAAATAAATTATAAAGTGCTAATACAGAAAAGGAAGTCCCTCAAAATGAGTTTAAATAATAGTTTTGGGGGTAAAGACCACAAAACACTGCTCTCTTTGCTGCTTAGGTCACAATGAAATCTGCTTTTTACTGTCTTTGTCTACATTGCATCATCGTCTCATTTCTTCTACATCTGTCCCATTTTTTCAAATCCTCTGCACCCCTCTCATTCCCCTTCTCGTTTTCTGACTGCAGAGGAGCAGCAGCACCTGTCCGCCAGTCAATTGTTGGGGGTCAGGAGTTTAGATGGAAACCAATCCTCCCCTGGGAAGCAGCCAGAAAAGTGCAGGCAGCTATTTAAAGACTTTTCGATAATGAGGTGGCATGGGTGGAATCCTGGAGCCGTGTTCTTTCATCATAAACGCATACCCACGCCTCTCAGCAGCCATAATGGATGACTCTAGTCTCCCTGATATCAAAGGTGTAAAGACTAAGAGATTACTGAGAGTTTGGTAGCCTTGTTTTTACAATACAACAAATGAAAATAAGGCAGATTGCTCCAAGATTATTTTGAATAATTCAAGAAAATAACAAAACAACTTTCAACAAGTGTAAAATGAGACAAGTGTAATTCTTAAAAATCCACCTTGGCAAGCCAATCTGTCTTATATGAGGTTCTATTTGCGCCAAAATTATGTTCATATGTGCAGCCTTTCCACTGAATGTGTGTCTTTCTTGCTCTGTACTTCAGTTGATGGGTGTAGCTTCCAGGTCTGAAAAGTGAAGCCAATGTAGCTAAGCAAGCTTGCTAGTAGTCAATAGCTCGTTAAGTAGTTAGTTGATAACTTGGCCTCCACCCTCTTGTCCATACAAGGTAACTTCTGGCTTCAAAACGCTAACATGGTGGTGGAGAAAATGCATCGAGTCCAAAACCAATGAGTGACGTCACATGGGCTACATCCATTTTTTAATAAAGCATTATGTGGTGTTATTTGTTGTGCTTCCTTTCTTTTGGCTGTTTTGTTCTGCATTTTTTTCTAGATGTGTCGCCTGACTGTGTTGTTATGAATGTTGCCCTGGGGAAGCACAACCAGATGACAGTATAGTTGGATTTACACAAATGTGACACAATGTTTTGTCCATAGACAGTATAAAAGAAGGATGTAGCTACTGTGACGTCGTTGGTTTGTGAAGTCCAATTTTGAAGCCTTGAGATGAGGACTTTCCCCATCACCATTTTGGCATTTTGAAATTGGATGCGATGACGAGAGTTGGATCTGACAGTGAAACCACATGCTCAATCAGTAGCCAATGAGCATATCCTGGATGATCTTCCTTTCTGAAATTCACAAAATGGACTTATTGTTTTATTCAGTATTACCTGAAATGAGCCACTGAGACCATAAATTCAGCAGCAAAGTGTTTACAGAGGTCCCATCAGATGGCCTCCTGGAGGCATTTAAATATAATGGGTAACACTTTATAATACGGCCTAATTACCCTGTAAGTACAGCATAAGTAATTTTAAGTACTTTAAGTAAGTTCGTGGTAATTTTCCGTTAAAACAAAGAAATTTTCTCTATCTTATATCGTCAGTACGCTGTACTTTTCGGGGTACGGGCCGTATATTGGAGTGACTTAACCTTGCCTTTTTACATCTTTATTTTTTTACATCGTTATTTAACATTCATTATGTTGATGTGCATAATAGATTTTCTATTATTCAGTTATCCTTTTTAACTTAAGCTGTACTTAAAATTACTTACAGTATAATTTGTGTTTCCTTTCCTGTAAAATACCTGGACGTTAGGCAAGGTTCAGTCACACAAAATTTGTGTTGAGCTGGCCACTGAGCTCTGCCTTTTTTGCAGCCGCTCATGGTCTTCACGTGTACTATATGGATTCGCTCCCTGTCATTCGGCATTGCTATTGGTCACTCGAACGTACGTCACACTGCGCCGCAGTTAGAGTTCAACTGCAGCATGCAAAGAATGGGTTTCAGAGCGCACTCCACTTCCTATGTGAAAGGGCCTTAACGTAGCAGTCTAAGGTGACTGGCTTACTTTTGGAGCTGCCCTCAAGTGGCCATTAGAGGAATTGCAGTTTTCTGCACTTCAGTGTTGGCTTCATTTTACAGCTCTGGGCACCACAGACAATTGTTTTGTCTTTGTCTTTCTCTTTGTTTTGGTGTGTTTGTTAAAAGAGTTGCATAGCATCTGAAATAAAGTTCAGAGTTCAAAGACAAAAGTTTTGTCACATTTTCAGTTGTCATAAAAAGTGCGCATGTGAGCATAATTTTGGCACAAATGGAACTTCATACTCTTGGGTTGAAACAGCCAGCCTGCTGTGCCTCCTTTCTCCCTGCACAGTGTTTATTAATAAATCCAAACAGACCCGAGGTAGTCATGGTCACGCATAGCAGCACAGTGACTGAGTGAGAGGAGGCTGGTCAACTGTTTTTACCCCCCCTCCTCTCTCAGTTCATCTGCACTCACTGCTCCCGCTCATTCTTTGACACTCACTTTGCTTTTGTCGTTGGAACCACAACTCCTTGATTTTATTCTTGCTCAGTAGATTCATCATCAGGATACAGGAGGAAGACAGAGAAAAAGGAATCATATGTCGAGAGGTAAGTTCAGTTATGAACTTATGATGGTGTCTGTTAATTATACATTCATTAACTTTCTGCTTTTGTTCATAATGCATTTTTTTATAAATATATTTTTACTGTTGCCTTTGCTTAACTGGCAAAGAAAAGTTTTTGTGTACATTGGACATCAAATGCAGGCCAGTGCTGCCTCTGGGTGTTGTGCCTCATGTCAACACCTGTCCTGCAACGAGACAGCTGGTCCCTGTCATTTCTTCTACAGAGCTTTGTTCTGCAAGCAGTCAAAGACGTCAGAGAAACATTTCTAGCTTCTAAAATGTGCATCCACTCAGCATTTCTATTAACTGACCTAGTTTAATATAAGCACAAGAGTTGCATCTTGATTTTTTTTTTTTTTTTCTTTTTTAGGTGGTTCTAGCTAAGAAACAGCAACTATCACATGAACCTTGTCTTCCATGCCCTTTCTAGATTACAAATCTCTGCCTGATGACACTATTGGGCCAGTTTGATCAATTTATCCTTGGGGAGTATCTGGATAGTCTTGGCAAACACCTCAAAGGGTAAAATTACAGCTGCATTATTCACCGGGGGAGAATCCAAGTGCCCATCCATCGACAGGCACAATGACATGTTATGATAATCTGCTTGCTAATGTAATCTGTGTGATGCCACTTGCTGGAACTTCAGATGAAAGTTTTCTGTGTGTATTTATATTAATAGTGTTTTGGGGTTCATTGAATGCATGCTTGTCTGAGGTGTGTTTGACCCTGGCCAAACACTGAATTGGTGCCCGTGGCACCTAGCCTAAGGGAACAGCTGTCAGTAGCATAGCCTGCTAAACCATGCCTCCACTTGCCCACATATGTTAATGACATCAGCATAGCTTACAAAACATTAACCCAGCCCCTATTGTATGCTGACCTGTCATCATTTTAAGCCAGGCCTCGTGTGCGGCTGTAAGCTTGAGATTGCCTAATGTGTTCATCTGGTTTAACAGGCATTTCTTAAGGAGACTTTTACATCAAAACGGGCAACAGGAATTAGGCCAAACAGATGGATGACCTAGATGATAACATTTCATCCTCTGGGTTCGAGCCACTCTTCATTAATGAAGAGGCAGGGGATCCAGAGAGAGCCCTCATGGAACAAGGAGAGTGCAACACAAACCTACATGGCCTCACCTTCACAGGCGCACAGCTAAAGCAATCAGCCTCAATAAAGCCATACCTACAGGAGATGGATGACTTACTGAAGAGCTGCGAGGATCTCACTGGTATTTCCTTTGGCTCTCATTACTCAGCAAGTTACACTGAAACAAGTCTGAACGAATCCAGTCATGGTCAGGGCAAAGAGGAAGTAACAATGGAAAAGTATGGAGAAACATGGAAATGCCCCCAAGCCTATCTTTCGACTAGCTACATTGACACACATATAGATGCGACCGGTACAGAAGCAAAACCTGTGCAAGGCCAGCCACAAAGCACAGGCACTGTCATCAACAGGTGTGGAGTGACCACAGAACACGCTCACCAGACAGAAATGCCTCTGACCTCAGCAGGTAACAAACTGAGCAAAACCATGGTGGAATATGAAGGCCAGCTGTTGGGGATGCTAGCCATGCTGGAGAGCTGCATTGAAGAAACTGGCATGGACTTTGAACCCCAAGACTGGGCCACAGATGAAAGCCAAGAATATGTACACATCAACAAGAACCCTCAGCTTTATAGAGGTACAACACTGGTGCCCATCCAGCAAGAGAGGTCATTAAAGATGGAGAGTCAGCCAATGCAATTAGACTCTTGGGAAGAAGGTCAAGTTTCCAGGGACACTGGGAAAGGAATGACAGCAGGTTCAACAACAAATGGCAGCCAGCAAAAAGATTTGTCTGGCTGTGACATGATGGGTGGGTTCTCTGTGGAAAGGTCAGAAAGGCCAGGTCATCTAAAAACAGATGAGGGGTTTGGATTTTCAGGGACACCAGTAGATACTACAGAAGAGGATGCAATGTACTGTGAGGAGACGAAGCCTGGACATATATTTGAAGAAGGCACAGAAGCAATTGAGATCGATGTAGATGACAATGAACTCCCATCTGAGGAGAGACGTGAACTCAAGAGAGACACCTTAGATCTTGGATCTGGCATGAAAGAATTAGGGGCCCTGCGGACTCAGATGGAAGACTGCATAGAAGGGGTACAGCGATTACAGAAGAGGAGGAAGGAGCTGCTGGTAGAGGTGCTGCAGCTGAGAGGGGAAAAAGGCCAAGAGGAGGCAAAAGGGGCAAGTGAGGAGGAGGAGGAGACAGAGGAGTGGATTGATAGCAAAGTGGCAGACCTGATGGATGTGCTCAAGAAAGAAGAAGGAGGAAGAAGGGAGGAGAGGAAAAGGGAGAGACAGAACCTCAGGGAGGAGAGGGCAGAGGAGGAAAGAAGGATGTGGAAGGTGAACATGGAGAGACAGGGGCTACAAGATGACCTTAGAAAGCTGAAGAGGAGGCTGTTCGTAATGGTGAGGGACTGTGCCCACAGTCAGGCAGCTCTGAACAACCAACGCCACGAGGTGGAGCTGCTAAAGAGAGAAGAGGTAAGAACAAGCTTCATATGTCCATCCCATTCTAATCCATCCATCCATCCATGCATCTTCTTCCTCTAAATTAATTTCTTCCAGGAGAAGCTGAAGTCCCTGGTGCTCCAGCTGACAGAAGAGGGCTGCCAGCTCAGGTTGGCCCAACAACAGCAGCTCTCAGACCTAAGAGCAAAGCTCCAGGACCAGAGCTCCAGTCAGACTACCAACACTGCAGAGGAACTGACTGAATGCAGGAGGCATTCATGTGGGGACATACAGCAGTATCTGCAGGGTGGACTGAGAGTACTGGAGGACAGGTACAGTCACTGTAACTGTTAAAACATGTGTTTATGCCTTCCTTTTGACACTTGAAGACCTTTGGTAGCACCACATTTTTAGGCATAAAAAACCCAGTGATACAGTGTTTTGGCTATAAAATATTTAACCTTTCTGTGGTTTGCTTTTCCAGGTATGAGCCTGTATTGCTTGCACTGCTAAAAAGAAGAGAGGCAACAGCTGGTGCACTGGTTAAAGCCAAAGAGCAGGCCCAGGAGCTGAGGGCCCAGCTGAGACCTCTGAGGGAGGAGATAGAAAAACTAAAGCTGCAGAAGGCTTGTTTGGAGGAGAAACTCAAACTAATCCACATGCAAAGAAGAGAAAATGTGGGACAGTACAAGGTAAGCAAGACTACTGAGACAGGCAAGACAGACAGGAAAAAAAAAAAAAAAAGTAGGGTCCGATGACACGAAAACACTGATGTTATCCCCTGCCTCTCAGGAGACAGTGCACTGTCTGGAGGAGAGCAGCAGACAGCTGAAGACTGAGTTAAAGATTCAGAAGAAAAAAACCAAAGAGATCAAGGAGCTGAGAGATAGCCTTACCAAACAGCTTCTGCTTTACAGGTAATCCATTCACCAAGTCTGCACCATACTTTCAAACCTTTAAGCCTGTAACTAGATTGTTTTTCCTTTACAGAGATGCCACTGAGGACCATAACAAGAGTGACAATGAGGAGAAAACATGAATGTTCTTCATAAAAAAAAAAAAAAAAGAGCTTGTGGTCTATTAAGAAAACATAGTAAACTCCAAAGGTTTGATGAATGCACTTTACACATATAAACATACATGCTGTTTTTTTTAGAAGCGTTTGTAAAGATAAACTAGACTGCAGCCTGTAGAAAGGTTTTTGTTATGAATAAAGGCCTTGTGTTCTTTGTAATCTAAGTGCCACTGATGAGTTAGTGTCTGTCTCTAAAGAGCAGAGTGGGTTTCTTGTACTTATAAGGCCAACATGTCTGAAGAACTAAACAGTGGGACACAGACGAATAAGGCGAGTAAGCTTCAGAGACGGGAAAGTACCAAAACGTCACAACACAAAAAGGTCTGAGCAAAGTGTGATGAAGCCTTAACAACACTTTCACTAAAATGATTAAAAACTGTTAAAATGCTTACGCATTCAGCAAGATGACGATCCTTGTATGTGTAAACACTATTTGCACAGAATTATAGGCATGGTGGAGTGGAGCCAAAGACTGCTTAAAGACATTTTATTAAGTTTCATTAAGAATGCACTCACTGTACAACTGCAAAATATTAAACACAAATGTTTGTGACTGAAGGTGGGACCACATGACTTAACTAAATACAGGTTTACCTGTTTGTTTGACCGAAGTAAACACTTTGCTGATAAGCTCAATTACTACTTTCAGGTCATACTAAATCAAACATTAAATTCACTTTGTAAAAAAATTTTGGTCACTGTAAGAGTCAGAAAGGAGGAGTGTCCAGGGACACACTAACAACCTGTCAATCACAAGCGGGTTCCACCCCTTGCTAGTCATGCCCGGTTTAAAAAATACTGGTGGCCGCTAGTGCTACTCCTCAGCCTCCTAGTGGATGCACGTATGGTGTAAATGTGAAAATCCTAGGTGATTTTCAGAAAAGTTGACCTCTGACCTTGACTTTGAGTTCGAGGTCACCGAGATTCAAGCTAGTCCAGGATTTTTAGTAGATGCACCTATGGTATCAATTGCAAAATCCTACGTCACCTCGTTCTCGTATTCACAAACTGATGATGACAATATCCCATCAGCCTTTTTGGCTGAGGGGTAAAAAAAAAAAACCCTAAAATGCCGATGGTGCCTTCTAAATCTTTTATA
>VUQS01015515.1:8736-24242 GCA_015108495.1 Heterochromis multidens
AATTATCACAAGGTGAGGTAGAGAATCTTTGATTAGTAGTTAGCATTAGTTGCCTGTTAGTAACTTTGTTCAATTCAATTTTAATTATATAGCACCAATTCACAACAACAGTCACCTCAAGGCGCTTTATATTGTAAGGTAAGGGCCCTACAATAATAGAGAGAAAACCCCAACAATCACACGACACCCTATGAGCAAGCACTTGGCAACAGCGGGAAGGAAAAACTCCCTTTTAACAGGAAGAAACCTCCGGCAGAAACAGGCTAAGGCAGAGGCAGCCTTCTGCCACGACTGATTGGGGGTGAGGTTGATTATTCACCGCAATGATGGGCTTCTTCATTTTGATGCTGAACTGCACAGACGACATCACTCTCTCAGGATATTTTCATAAAATGATTTCATTGGCTAATGGCCATGTTGGAACATTTGAATAAATGTGATCTGATTGGCTGACGTCTGGGCTGGCGTTTCAAAAGTTACATTTCTATCAACTTTCAGCACAAGAAAAGCAAAGTAACGGATTCATAATTAGTTTGGCAACACGTGATGTCACCCCATCCAATGAAGGGATGTGTGCCACTAGTCAACTAGACGTTTAAATGTTGCTGCTCTTGGTAGTAGATCCCAGAAATACTAGTCGGTTAAAAATACTATTCTTAATTTATTAATGTACAATGGCAGGTACCAGTTTATAGATGTTACAAAGCCACCAGCCACTACCCAGGGCTGTGCCCCCAGTCTTTCTGTGAATGGAAGTTTTAAACAAGTGATTAGGAAAGTAAACAGATGACAGCTGTGCTAATTTAAAACACGATTTGACTAAGCAATGTGCTTCATACAGCTCCCAAAATACACATGAAATGTGTTTTTGGCCAACGCTTAACTTCATCCATTTAAAGTGTGCTCAGTTTTGAATGTTTTGTGAAGATTTTCTGGGTTTTAGACTAATCGACTAGTCTGATTTTTTTCTTTCATTTAAGCAACTAGCAAATTAGTCGTCAGGAGCATCCCTAATTCAAAGTGCATGAGAAGCGAGAGCATTGAAGCCTGAAACCCATCTGTGTGAATCCTGCCTAAGCATTTCACTCACAGGAAACATGCACCATAAAGAAAAAAAGTAAGAGAAATAATCACCTTTGTGCCGTTGACCCTGGAGGCCACCAGCTTGATCATATCTAAGATTCCCCCTGCCTCTCCGTAAACCTGTTTGTGACTGATCAAACTTTGTGGCCTCCAGGACCTCCGAGTCCACACAGGCATCAGCAGAGTCCCACTCATAACTCTCATCTACTGATGTGTTCCTTCTAGACACACAAAAAAAGTGGTAAGAATAAAAGCAATTACAAACGAGTAAAAAGACAATATTAATGTTATTTTGGCAACATAAAGAAACCCCTCAGCCGTGAGGATTCTCCAGTGTGTTTTGCTTTTCCAGGTGTGGTGGTGTTTCACCTTTTCGCTCTCCTCTCAGGCAGATCCATGTCAGCTCTGTGCCGCTCATTTTCCTCTGTGGTTTCTGGGGAGCTGAGCAGCGTGGGAGTGATGGACAGGGACTGTCGGAAGAGTCCAGCACTACCTCTACCACTGCTCTGACTGGCATAACTGGCCCTGCCCCCCTCCCTGATTTCTCTGCCTTCCCGGATCTCAGTCTCCCCTGCCCTTCCCATCATCCTGTCAGGCTGCCTGAAGCTCTCTCCCTCACGTGGTGGGAAGGGGGCGTAGTAAGGTGAGGGCCAGCTAATGCCCCTGGGCAGGTAGGACCTCGGAAGACCTCTCCTGGAGTCCATGGGTTTCAAGCCTTCCCCTCTGGATCCTGCCCAATGCTGGTGCTGGTACTGGGGGATAGGGATAGAGGAGGGCATGGGGACATATTTATGTTGGACAGACCTTAGAGTTTCAGGATAAGTGGGGGACCATCTGGAACATTCTGAGAAAACTGTGGCTTGCCGTCGTGGATCTGAGGGTTCCATCAATGGGGAGACTGAGGTTTGTCTGGGTGGGTACACAGCAGGAGTGAGGTAGGAAGGACTAGCTAAAGATCTTTGTGCGTGATGAGGCCTCTCTAAGCTGCCCATGCTGGGGCGCCTGAATGGGACATACTCCCTCCAGGAAGGGCCTGGCCTAGGGAGGGAAGGCGGTGTACGACCCAAACTGTAGGACTTCACCCTGACGTCGGGGTTTGGGAATTCGTCCCAGTAGCATCTCTCAGAAATATAAGTCCTTGGACTCTCAAAGTGCTCCCACCTCTGTGGGCCCAGGCTGATAGACTTCTTTAGAAAAGGACGAGGTTGTCCCATGCCTGAGAGAGTCCTGCAGGGACCAATGCTTAAGGATTTCTTTAGAAATGGCACAGGGGCTTGAGTTATTCGTGATACAATGTTATTAGTCTTGCTGCCCTGAGAAGCTTGTCTTTGGGATTGCTCTGATAAAGACTCACTACTGTCTACAAAACTCTGCGAGTGTTTTGACACTATATCTGCCATGCCTTTAGCTGCACAGAACAAGGTGTGAGCTGACCTGGATCCAAGTCTGGATTCAGCTCTGTCTGTGCTTTTATTCCCAACCCGAATCTTTGTTTTCTCATCATAGAGCTGTTTGCTAGTTTTTTCTTGACCAGAAGAGGATGGTGTTGGGTCATCAGGAAATCTTACTCTAGCTTCCACATGGTGGGAACGTCCATAATCTTGTTTTTTACTAGTTTCAAAGCTGGCCTCAGAATGAGTTTGTTTAAAGCAAACCTCCTCTAGGTGCGAGCCAGTTTCACGATTTTCCTGAAGATGAACCTCCCAGTTTTTAGGAACTACATCCGGCTTAGCCACCACGGATTTTTCTGGCTTTAGTTCTGAGCTTTCCCCGGTCGTATCTGTGACTTCTTCCACGGGCTCATCCACACTCATTTCAATAAAACCGGGAAGGCTCAGATATTCAAGAATTGCACTTGTTTGAAGTGGGGACATTTTGGGAGATGGGGCTGCAGCCTTGGCCTTGAAGGAGTCTGACATCCTGGGGACAGAAAATTGAGACTGGTCACTCTCAACCTCTTCCACGAGTGTTAAGGATGATATAGGGCTAGGGCTGTCAGAGAAAAGGCATCTGTCGCTCCTCCTGGACCGTGCTCGGATGCCTTCTTTCTCTAACTCAGAGTAAAATCCTGAACTTCGTTGGTCATCCTGGACTGGAGTCTCTCTGCCTTTAGCCTTTGGCCCCACTTTGTGATGCACATAAGGTAAAGTAGAGTAACTAGAGGGACTGGGATCCCTCGTGTCTGTGTAGTCTATTTCTCCAGGTCTCTCAGGCTGATTATAAGGTGAAGAAGCAGAATTTTCAGGCCTCTCACTTGTTAATGAAGGACTTTTGGCAGCTGACTCCCAGGGCTGAGTGCCTCCATAAGCATATGAATGCCTTGACCTTCGTCCAGCAACACCTTCATCCTGTTTCTTTTCCATTATGTCCTGCTCATTGATGGACTTCATGTATATATGTGGATCTCTCTGAGGGCTCAAAGACCGGGCTCGATCTGGTTCATCTACACATAGAGGAGGGGTTTCAGACGTAATATCAGGGGAAATCGTGGGGAGAGAGGTGTTCTGGGTAACCAGAGACCGTGATGAATCAACAGCAAGCGAGTCCTCAGTGGTTTCTCTACAGAGGCGGGGACGCTGTGACCTTGGTGATGTGGTCTCCTGAGGAGTCTGTACAGGAATAAGGCTGGTGACAGATGTTACAGGGCTAATGTCCCACTGAATGCGGGACGTGGGGAGCCGGTCCATGGGACTGCTTGTGTTGCCAAAGTAGCACGCTCTCCTATAGTCCGACACCCGACTTGTCTGACTCAAGGGCCTATGTTTCTGTCTGATACTAACATCTTGCGGTTTCCATATAGGCTCTTCCTCTGACTCAGGCTCATCCCTCTGAGGGCTTTCTGTTTTATTAGTCTGATGCTCATTTCTCCCACGACTCCGACTTCTTTGAATGGCTGTATAGCTCTTTAACTCCCTCTCCATTTCTTCCCTCTCTTTTGCCAGTTGGACACACTTGTTAATGCTATCCCTCTCCAGCTCACTGTCAAGTTGTGAGACTAGAGTGCTGTTATTAGTCAACTGACTCTCCATAGGCTGATAGCCTGAAGGCTGGGGTCTGTCTGTGTCTCTATCCAGAAGCTTTGTCCTCCTACCCAAAGAGGGCAGCAGGTCTTCAGTGTGTCCTGTCATGCGATACCTCCTCAGAGGATCACTGGGTTTTTTCTCACTGTTGTCTGAATAAAAGCTGGCTCTTTCTAAAAGAGCCTCTGAGCTTTGCTCGTCATCAGAATAAAAGCAGCCATGACGAGAAAAGTTTCTGGCCATGGCCCGTACTCTTCCAGGGGAGGAAGGAGGCCTGCTCAGCTCTGGGACATCCACAGTGAGAGGAGAATCCTTCCTCTCATCCTTTTCTGAGCTTAAAATGCTTGACTTTGGAGAGTCCCTGAAAGATGTCCTGTTGCTTCCTGAGCCACTTGCCCCACCATTACTTTGCAGGACATTCTTCTTCAAATGTTTTTTACTTGAGGGACTAGAACCCTCTGGCAGTGGCTGGACAATGAAGCGTCCATCTGGGCCTCTGGAAATGGACTCCAGAGCAGTTGGTGAGGGCGCCTGAGACCCCAGGTGACTCTCAAAGAGTGTGTAATGAGGTGGTGGAGATGAATTGGACAAGAGCTGCTTCCGCTGGTCGTGATATTCCCCATGACTCCCCTTATCAAATGAGGACCGATCGGAGTGTGAGCAGGATGAGTTGGGAAAGAAGGGAAGTGGTGGACACAGCTTCAACTTCAGAACACTGTCTGGGCTGCGAGGAGGTGAGTGACCTCTGAGAAAGACAGGCAGGAAAAAATGGCATTGATTAAAGTTGGAGATTGTGCTGACAAATTTGTAAATTAGTTTTCCCACACTGTAAGTACAAAGTCAAAATGTTGCCAATAACTTAGAAAATAAAAATACATCATTTACTTAAGTGATGGAGTTACATGCCTGGTAACAGAGTATGAAGAAACAAGCTTTACAACAGAGCCATAAATAAATATTACTGTGTGTGGTCTATTACAAACACAATATAAATAAGGGGACATGTTATATAACACAACTCCTACAGCTACACTTACTCTTGAGATGTGCTCTTCTGGAGGGCAGATGGCAGATCTACCAAAATATAGGGAAAGGAAGAAGGTCAAACACCAGCAGATATGAAACTCTGAAATCATATATTTACCTTAAACTCAGCAATCGTAATGTGCTTACACTTTCAGAGTTTAAACTTTTGTTTGTGTGATTTAATCATATTTTACCTTGTCTTCTCTTCCTGCGCCGGTGCTGTCTCCTGTGACTCATGTAGCATGCTGTCACCAAAGACAGAACGATAGCCACAAACAGGAAGCACACTCCAGCTAACACACCAGCCAACAGTGGCTCAGGAATAACCTCCAGGAAACTTGGGCGCAGGGGGTAAATCTCCATCCCTGTAATCAGACAAGTCAATAACAGTGGCTGCTAATTCCAGCAGTTATCTATGTGCTGTATATAATGCTTATAGTAATTTGTACAAAGCCACATACCTATGGTGGATACATTGACAGATTCACTCGGCTCACTGAGCACTTTGTTGCAGCGAGACATAAGCCTCAGATCATAACTGGAGTCCTGAGAGAGAGAGACAGATCAGGAGTTTGATTATATACATAAACTAGAATTCTTGTGAACAGTTGCTTTTCATTAAAAATCAGTATAACTTCAATTTGATATAACTACATGTAACCAGGTATAAAAACAAGAAAAACTGACTGATTCTTCGAGACTGATTTTTACCCTCAGCAGTCCTTGAACAAGTAGTTCACTCTGATTGGCACTGATGTTGTTGCTGAGGATGACCCACTGCCCCTGATCCCTGCGGGCCTGCAGCACATAACCTGTCAGTGGAGAAAATGGAACGTCGGGAGGAAACCACCGCAGGAGAACACCTTGCTCAGTCCGGTTGGCTGACAGGAATATGGGAGGATCCAGAATTGGGAGAGTGGTGACAGCTGTAGGTGCTTCTGTTGGCAGAGCTGGTAAGAAAGCCAAGTATAAGTTCATACTTATATATACTTCCAGTAAAAAGTGTAAGGGGAACTCAAACCCAAAGCACAAGTTCACTTGTACAAACCTTGAGTTTGCACAGTTACAATTTCACTAAAAGGTCCAGAGCCAAGCTTATTCTGAGGTAGGACACTGAACTGATAGCCAGTGCCGGCAAGTAGCCCAGTCACCAGCAGGTAGTTTTTAGATGTTGGCACAGGCAAAGACGCCCATTCATGTTTCCCCCTGGATGCCTGCTTGACCCTGGAAGAAAAACAAAACAGTCAAAAGAAAGACAGAGTCATGAACCTTGTTGAGTAGCTCACAACTGTGTGATATTTTATGTATTTTATGTCACTGACCACACAGTGAATTTCTGGGTAAATCCACCATCAAAGCCAGGCACCCAGGACACGTTTGCCTGGTTCATCTCTGTGGTGACAAACACTGAGGACACAGCATGAGGGCTGGTGCCTGAGGAAGAGAAAATCACTTTAAACTGCTGACAATACACCTGAATACAGCAAGTGTAGGGGTCACATATGAAGTATTTGTTGCAGCGATTGATCACTCACCCAGCACCATGACCACAGTGCCTGCACTGACAGTCGCTACACGATTAGTGGCCAAGCACTCCCAACCCCCATGGTGATCTTTACTAACTGGCTGCAGCAGGAGGGAGCCGTTAGCCAACACAGTGTACAGGGAGCGAGGCGTAGGGCCAATCTGTGAGGAAGGACACCAATAAGTTAAAATAAGGAATTAATACTTATGCATTGCTCCGCCAATGAGAATCTCCTGTACCTTGCTCCACGTTACGTTTGGAGCAGGGTCTCCACTGGCTTCACAGGGGATGATCAACTCTCGGCCCACCTCCTGGAAATACTCAGGTCGAGGAGGCACACGGAACAATGGTGGGTCCTGCAGGATGGAGAGAACCTTTTAACTTCTGCCCACGAATAAGTGCACACATTCATAGCAGAGGATCTTCCTGTTATTAAAGAGATGAGTTGAGAACAACAGCCTTACCTTTAAAATGACTCGGGTGGGTTCAGATTGGCCCATGGTGCCATAGCTGTTGTAAGGTGTACAGGTGTACATACCCACAGCATTGTCATTGGCTGTTGCTATAAAAACTGAGCCCTCAGAGTTCACCATCCAACCTGGGTACTGGATAGGTAAAAGGAGGGGAAAAAGATTGATTTCAAGCTCCTTTTTGTGAAAATCTCCCCTAATTGAAGCATTTTAATTTCATGGCACATAGCTTACGTTATCAGGATTCAAAATGTTCCCGTCTTTGGTCCAGTTGACGTACAGCACAGGTGGATCAGCCTGGACAGGGCAGACAATGACCCCTTCCATGCCTACAGGTAAATATGTTTCCCGTGGCATTCGACCTACACGTGCAGGATCTAAGGTGACGGAAGAAAAATTACTCATGTAAAATAACTATAGTGGAACGCTGGTAAATGCAAACACTCTGCAACCCTGACCAGCAAGGTTACAAAAAAAATGTTAGGTAGATGATAGACTAACGTTTCACTTTCAGATGAGCAGAGGCTGAGGGTGGGCTCAGTATCCCATTAGTTGGGATACAGGTATAATTGCCAGCATCTTCCGGGATGAGATTAGGAATAAGAAGTGTTCCATCCACCAAAACCTTCACTCGGGACTTAAGTGATCTAAAACCAAAAGATAAAAAACATGCTGCATTTGAAGAGGTGTTTAAAATAATTTGCTGAAGCAACTAAAATGATTAATTTAGAAAGGTTCTGCATCGCAGCAGTACCTCAGAAGATGGCACCTAAATCTGAAACAGTCCCTTTTGTCTCTGGTTTTTACCTCATGAACACTCAGAATAACCGCCTTATTAATAATCTAATTACAATTCATTGCATTAGTAGAATGCTTCAGAAAAACACTTGATTGATTTCTTTTACATACTCTTCTATGTGTTACATTGGACAGTCAAAAATACGTTTTAAGTATATTCATGGATATTTTGAAAACATGGACCCACTCAATATGGTAAACATTCTGTCCGTGTTTCAACCATTCGTATGTGAGGTTTGACGGGTAGGCATCAGCCTGACACTGCAGAACTGCATCCTGGGACATGTTGAGAGTGGTGTCCTCTGGGGAAATGATGATGATTGGAGGACCTGAACAAAGCACAAGACAGTTTCATGTAAACAATAAAACTCTATATAAATATGAAGCCAATCATGACCAGACTTAATGGACAGACTGATAATAACAGGACAGCATTTTTTTAATTCTTAAATTGCTGCAACGCAAGGAATAGACTGTAGGTGGCACTATACACTATTGTTTGTAACCCTAACCATGGTTTAAACAAAAAGTGTTAAAAAAAAATATACAAATCTCAAATAAAATATAATTTGTTACTTTAAAAACATCAAAGTTTTTAATGAGGTAACCAGAGATTATACCTCTCCATGATGACTGATGGTTAAACACTGACCTTTGACCTGCAGCTGCGTATAGTGGGTCAGGTTCCCCTCTGAGTTGGACACGTGACATTTATACACTCCAGAAATATTTCGCGTGACAGAGGCCAAAGACAAGGTACCATTGAGCACCTGAAATGGGGCCAAGGTAAAGACGATCAAAGACAAAGAAAATGGGAGAGGAAGATTGTGAGACAGAGATGAAGAGAACAACAAAGCACTTTGCTTCAAAAGAAACATCAAAGCTGCAACTCCTGCAGAAAATGCTAATTATTAAGTATTTAATTAGAATACTGAAAATGCCATCTGTTAATCCCCCTCACTTTTATTTTTTCATGTTTCTCAATTGGGCTCTCGTCTTTATGCCAGACAACAGTTGGCCGAGGGTTGCCATGGGCTCCACAGCTGAGAGTCAGCGAGTCTCCGAGCAGAACCTCCACAAAAGTTGGTGGTGTCTTAATAAACATTGGTGGAGCTGAAACAAAGACAGATCAAATGGACCACTTATTTTTATCTACATACTCAAACGAGGAAAAAAAAAAGAACATGAAGCACCTTTAAAATAGACACGTTCTCAAGAAGTTCTTAAACAGCTAATCCAAAGCAACAGCTAAATCCAAAGAGGTTTGATGTGATTTGCTGTGGTTTAGAAGTACCACCTGTGGCTCCCCTAAAACTACATTAGAGCTCAGTGGCAAGTGATTTGAGGCTTTCACAAGTGTGTGGAGACAGGCATGGATATGAGAGATTTTCACAAGTTACTGTGAATATATTTGGATAGAGGCATTGTAATTGGAGCACAATAACTAGTAAGCCTCCAATATCTTCAACATGTTCTACTGAAACTAAAAGGACTGGCAGACACAGGCACATATGCCTACCCAACACTGCCAGGCTAAAAAATATATGCAATCCCTGAATTAAAATGAGCTTTGGATAAAATATGTCACGACTGTCGGTGTCCAATACTCTAAACAGATTCGAATTTATGCACAATACAATAGTATTATGTTCCAAAAAAAGCATTAACCTCCAACCTGATGCAGGCCTTACATTCACTGTAGTATAATCATATCTAAAACTCACTTCACACTTTCATTTGAACTTGTAAGTGTACCACAGCATAACCAGTGCGGGTGTGTGAAAGAGGGAGCTGTACGTGGGTTAAAAGCTTTTTGTATCTAACCCTGGTCTGTAGCCACAAACCACAAATACAGTGTCTTGTTATTCTTAAAGCCAACCTTACTTCGCAGCAGGCTAGGCACAGACAAAGACAAAGACATGATGTGATTACTGCGTGCATGGTATGTCACTCAGAACCTCTTCATACACTGGAATAACACTATTCAGCTTGCCAGGGCCTTCAGAGTCCCAGCCAGGCCCCATGCTGTAGCTGTTCTAAATAAGGACAGTGTCAGTGATGAGCAACGAAAGGAGCAGCTCCCGAGTCCCCAAAACCCTGCGGTGCTGCACCTGTGATGGAGAGGAAGGTCCATGTGCCATTTCGAAAGTCGTCGGTTTTGCTCTCCAGGAGCAGAATGCGGCATTCGAACCAACCCTCGTCCTCCAGGGTCAGCCGTTCTATCAGCAGAGAGGCACCCCGGGTCAGAGACACACGGCCTGTAAGAGGAGGGGTGAGAGAGAGAGGGTCAGCAAATACGCACGCACACACACACACACACACACACACACACACACACACAAGCAGACAGGCAGAGTCAGCATATGCAGGAAGGGGCTTATCATGCACAGGACCCAGGCATCCAGTGTCACAATGGGCACAGTCAAAGTCATAGACACACCCACGAACAGTGTGAAGAGTAACTGTAGCTCTAATGTTTGTAGCGAGTAACAAACCAATAATTAAGAAAATTTGCAGCTCAAGTGATGAGAAGTCAGTGGCCCAGAGTTAGAGTTCAAAGACATGAATCACTGCAGTGATGATTACAACGATATGCAAGATGACACATGAAGATTTTGTCCTGTCATTTAGGGTTTGGTTGGTGGAGTGGAGAGCTAAGATGAGCATGCCAGGAATACTTGAATGCAGTTTCAGCTTAAAGGAGAAATCCCCCACAGTGCGTGATAAAAATAAGTCCGTTTTTGTTCAGTGGGGACAACAGACAGTAGTAAACAATGTAAGGCCTGGCAGATGCACGCTCTGAACTCGTGTGTGAACGCCATGAAAGGCAGATGGATCCATGCACAAGCACGCACACACATTTCCCTGTCACACGCAGCCACTGCCCTGCTCCCTCTCCTCTGTACTTCTTACAACTCCTTGTCAGGCTTTGAAACTTGATCTGCTGGTTGCCTGGTGACTGCAGCCTGGTTTCAGGGTACACCCCCTCCTTTTATTCAGTCTCTCAATGAACTCTTTTTTTGCCCTTCAATCACAGAGCTTTAAACGACAGGAAGATGCGTGCGGGGAGGAAACACACACGTTGCTCATACCAGGCCCTGCCAAAGCAGTTTGAAAGTAAACAGCGACATATCAGTGTGCGGTGTCCCGTAATTCTTGTTTGCTCCTAACGTGTTGCTTAGATAAAGTGCCATAATCAATCATCTCGGCAAAGTATTAATAATAAAGCATTGCAAAAAAGTGACAGCGAGCATAGATATCATCTTCTCTAGCTCAACAGGAGAGAATCCTTGAATGCCCTGCAACCCTGAAGTAACAATATCACAAGAAACACAATATCGTCACTATTCACACCAGTTCTCTCCAGACACCAGCGTCCGGAGCAGAGCCTGGCAGCTATGAAAGTCATTTAACTCTGTATATGGCCTAAAGACAGGGTGAAACACAAACTGAGAGTAAAGATAGGCAACAATGGCTAACAATTAACCCTGCATTCCTTACTGGGGCAGTTGCTGTGCTAAATAGTTAGGTTTAATGATTGACTGACCTCCTGAAAGACAGGCAAGTGTTACTTAGAGGCTCCATAAAATGAATACCTCTGATTTCAGCTCAGCATCTTTCAAACAACTGGGCAGGGCTAGATGATAACAGCTATGGGATAACTTTAGGCATTTTTCTCTTATCCCGGTCCTGGGATTCTGTCCCAAGCTGCACATTTCCTATGCCACCTTTTCTATTTAGACATGAAATTAATCAGCAACTGCAGGCCAAGAGCAGACACAGCACCGCACTCTTTAACTTCCACCTTATGGGATACTTAAAAAAAAATCCACGTCTGCCCCGTGCACTGATCTTCCAGAAGCACGTGGGTGTGTACATATGTGGATTTTCAAAATCTGAGTGCCCTGCCCCCTGAGTCTACACAGGGAAATTGTGGTTTCACTGTTGAACACTTAACCCTTTCCCGTAGCCTCCCTCTTATCCGTCACTACAAAGACATGGCAGCCCCCCATTCCTCATTCTCTCAGGTTACCATAGAGACTAGACCAAGAAAAGCCCGGGCTGTAGGTTTAGATTTGAATTCAGTTGCTGTAGAAACACGCCACGGCCAAACACGGGTCGATCATGCGGGAGGGGGGAGTGGGTTTGTACTGTCACAGATTTGAAAAATTACAAGTGGGGGGAAAACATGTCTTGTGTCACATCCAAGAGCAGAAGGAAGAGTGAGAGAATTTAATGAGAAGCACAAGAAGAGAGGTCTTTTCAGTCTGTGGACAAGCACACACGGAGGCTGCGTGACAAATGTTGCTTTATTTAAATTTGAATGTTGCATCTTGGGACTTGAACTGAAATCTCAGATTGCACTCAGCAGGTGCTCTAGCCTAAGGACGTTCACTAAAAGAGGCGGCTTTTCTCTCTGACGGCCCGATGCACAGATACAATTCAATTATGATGCGATAACTGAACACAAGAGCTGGAAAATGATAAACCACACCAGTGAAAACCCTTCCTGTTTTGAAATCCAAGAGGAACTGAGCAAGAGGTTACGGAGAGGTTAGTTGAATTCTGTTCATCAATAATCCACAGACAACCAATGAGAGGTTGACCTTCCTGACCTCTGTGCTCCAGCAGACACCATTCATCACTCTCCCTGATCCTACATTAGCACAATGTCCGCGAGTCCTCGAGAGACAAACATGATTAGACTCTATGGCACTCAGAGAGAGGATGGCTGAAACAATAACTGCTGCTCCATCTCATCTCTACCCTCCTCCTCCTCCTCCTCCTCCTCACTGTTTTTGCTCCGGCAGCAATCACATGACAGCTACAGTCTATCTTAAAATGAGCCCTTGTTTCCAACAGGTTGAGCTGCAGTGCAGCCAAGAGAAGAAAATGGAAACGCTAATCCAGCAGCAGCGCTGCTTGAACCTCAGAGACGCACCCTCCTCGTATTAGTGAGTCAGGTTCTCGCCCAGTGGGTGGCAGGTTAGGAGCGACTCGGCTTTCAGAGCTGTGCCGCTGGCCGGTAGCTGACTTTGTCTCACTGATCTGATCTCCTGTTTCTTTTCTTCTTTTTTTTTTTTTTTGCAGAAGATTGATGTGTCCTTTTCTGCAAGTGAAACCACTGCAACGCAACATACTTTACACTTATATTTAAAATGGACAGTACTTTCTTCGCCCATTTTTGTGGTTACTATAGCCTTGGCACAAGGTTTTAATTGTTCCGGTGGAATGAATCAACGTGATTTTTTTGCCTTTCGGGTTCCCACTGAAAGTTACTGACAAAGTAATACAAGGAGTATTGTGAATTTCATGCCACACAATAGCAAGTAGTAACTATGGAGGAAGAAAGATTATTCTGTTTGGAGAAGCATCAGCACTGCTTTTCTTTGTCTACCCGTATGTGCATAAGAGAGCCGGGCAGAGGTGCATTGTGGGATGTGTTTTGATTTGAATACAATCATAAGTCTGGGACTGGCCCCCTGCCTCTGACAGCTCACCCCTCCCATTCCCCCAAATTTCTCTCTTCAATCCTCCTGTCCCCCTAATCAGTTTAACCCTCTTATGAATAGCTCTTTGTCGTGAGATAGATTACAGTTAACTCTGTCCCTCTTGTTCTGCCCAACTCTGACCAAGCGAGCACACACGGCTCACGTGCTGAATTTCACTACAATGGGAACTCAACTTATCACAGGCATTAGCTCTTATGCATGATCACAAAGCAAAAAGTATTAGTTTTCATATTAAAATCTTTTAAATTAAAATCTGGAGCTTGGTGCTGTGAGAGGTATTTGGGCTGTTTTCCAGTACAGAAGTTGAGCTTTGTTTTCGGCTCAGGAAGAGATAACGCTGATGTTAATAACTGCCAGTTGTTAAATTTTAAAGTTGTTCGGTTGGACATGACATCATTCGTGAATATCAAAATATTGTAGGCAAAGTTGCAAATAGAAAACCTGAGTTTGCTTAACTTTTTACGTACAGTAAATAATCTTAAAGCAGTGGGCTACTACTATTCTCCTGCAAGTCTATAAAAGCTGTACAAGACCCTTGGACTGTATCTCGCAGATTTAATATGTACCTAGCCTAACCTAAGGCATGAGGTAAAAGGGCCTTTGTAGTGGCTTGCTGCTCTCAGTTCGTGAACATGAAATTCCCATGTATTCTTCTTCCTTTGTGTCATTGTTTGCTGTACATCACGCTGGTCTAGTTATAGCAGAAAAACTGGTTGAAGATCAGTTTCACATTTCAGTGGTCTATTTTCGACTTTTGGAGTTTGGAGTGATGTTTGCAAGAGCTTAGTGAGGTAATATTAAATTCCACATAAGTTTACCAGGGGACAGGGTGTGTGTGCATCTGTGTGTGTGCATACTTGGGTATAAAAATGTGTCTTGTGCATGTGAGTGACAAATGCCAGCTTTAACTTCTCCAGTGTTCAGAGGTCACACTGAGAGTGTGATGGAGGCCTGCTGAGATCTCAGGGTTTGCCTATTGTCGTTCTAACCTCAGGTCAGAGTCCCCCCTGCTCACAATCTCCACTCATTTACTTCAGCACACAGGACGCATTTGATCTAGACCTGCAATGGTAAACCATCCTGACACTGCAAGACTCCAGCATATTGTCTCAACAAATACATGTCAGACAGGCTATAACAGCAGCGTGTCAGTCAGAGTTTATCTGGCTGTTTCCTCTTTGTTGTGAGCTAACTAATGTCCAGATCTCCATGGCATGCTGGGTGTGAAACAGAGAGGAAGAGGAGTGAGTGGTACAAACAGTATTTTCTCCCAAGAGCACACAAGAGACGGTCTCTGAGACCTGGACAGGCTGCTGTCTAGTCGTGACACTCCTCAAATACAGAGTATAATCTTGGGGACACCTGATATCATATCAAAAAAATGTTGGTTTAATGGAGTGAAAAAGGAAACCGAGATACCACTTGCTCTGATTAAAATTGTTAATAGCCTCAGTGAGCTTGACACAATGCAGCAGACCAAGGGCAGACAGCACATTGGTAGTGCTTTTTCTTCACTAAATACCTATTTAGTATTACAAATTCAAGTCTGATACTTTACTTAGCTCTAATGGAAGCAGCCATTATGCTGTAAATGCACCCGAGTACTGAACAACAATGTAATTCTTTGCCCATAATTCATTATCTTGATCTTTTCTTGATCTTAAGCCTTAAAATTAAATCATCCTCATTCTCTTGTTCCTGTTCTCAAACAAGCCAAGACAAAGATCAGGAAATGGTTGCCGGCTCCACCGTCTTGTGGTTGAAGTTGAAATCCCACAACATTTTTAATTTGAGAGTAGAATACATTAGACCCACAACACTGACACGCTTCACATGCTGCCATCTGCCTTCAGTGGGAGGGGAGGTATGAGGATCTGATGCAGACAGGGGAAAAGCCCGCACCAGACATGTACACACAAGGGATGAATTTGGCAAAACATGGGGACACCCCAAACATTCTTCTACTCTGAGCTATGTCTCTGCAGCATTATTTACTTCATTATGACTGCATATGCATCAGATGGCTGCTCCTAAACAATTACATGGTTAACGGCCTACAAGAACGTTAAAC
>VUQS01015518.1:12061-26563 GCA_015108495.1 Heterochromis multidens
TAGATCAGCAGTTTCTGAAATACTCAGACCATCCCATCTGGCATCAACAACCATGCCACGTTCATAGTCACTTAAATCACCTTTCTTCCTCATTCTGATGCTCAGTTTGAATTTCAGCAGGTCATCTTGACCATGTCTACATGCTTGAATGCACTGAGTTGATGTCATGTGATTGGCTGATTAGATAATTGCTTAAACACACAGCTGAACGTGTGTGCCTAATTAAGTGGCTATATTTTGCATGCTTAAACATCAAATATAACAACACTGAAACTAGTTTACAAATTCATAGGACAATTCATGGACCAGAAAATTATGAGAAAACTGTATATGAGCCATAGGGAGACAAAAAAATGCTATATAATATCCTTCATCCTGTGTTACACATTTTTAAGAGCGATTGCCAGACTTTATAGTCCCTATATGAGACTGCCCTCTCACAAACCATTTATTTGGCCCTATATGTTGGTCTTTGATGAAAGCTTTTAATAATTGGCAGCTCTGCCACAAAGCACATTGAATTTAACACAGTGGTGTTGATTTAGTTCTTGCTGTTGTTCAGCGTATGTTTTTCTTTGTTGTTGGTGGGTGTGAAAAGCTTTTATCTTCGTTTGACAGGTGTTAAAAATTATCCCCAACACTGCTTCCTTTTTTCTGAGATTTTTGTGACTGATGTCACTGCAGTTTGAGCACCAGGTGCATGAGGTGGACATGTTGCCTTTGTGTCTTCCAGTGTGAATTTTGCACTTAGCCTGTAGTGTAACAGTTAGGTAAGCAGGCTGTTCTGAACAAGTGCAGAATATGTGATGTTTTCTTTTCAGTCAATTAATTATTAAGTTAATTATTAATTTTTATTTATATCAGTTCACAACAACAGTCACCTCAAGGCTTATTTATGTATGTGTATGTGTGTGTGTTTAAAGTTGTATTACTATAAATATGACCCTCCCACATTCAATAAAATGGGTTCACAAAAAAGAGACATGCACATCTAATTTATGACTACACATGGGTTTTCACAGTAGGTGTCTACTCTCAGTTTGTTTCCTTCAGCTCTACTTCGCTCTAGTGTGGAAGGATGTTTGTGCAAATCAGTGTTAACCTCATAGTTAGATGCACACACTCACAACACTCACATTGTATCATGTTTCATGGTATTGGAAAGGAAATCATTAAAATGATTTTTACACCTTTACCTTGACCTCACTGTACTAGCTTGCAAAGTGTTCTCTCTGTACCTTTCTGACTCTCACCCCCTTTTGGAACCATCTTGTTCATCTTGTTCCACCCTGGTGGAAAGATGCACACTAAAGACGTTAGAAGCCATTCTGAACAACTCTGATCACCCACTTTATAACATCTTTATGGAACAAAAACCATCAGTACTGGAAGACTCCTCTCTCTCCATTGTAAAACGGAGAGATACAAAAAATCATTCGCACCCACAGCCATCAGGCTTTACAATTCTCATATAAATAGCAGATGAGCTCTCAGACAAATGAATTTCCCTCTGGGATCAATAAAGTTATTCTTATTCTTATTCTTTTATGTGATTATGCCATGAAACCTTGTAGCAACGGACCTTTTTCACTGTTTCTCATGAGTACAATTTTGTTGTCTTGTTTTTATATGTTTCCTTCTTATGATCTTGGTCTGCTTGTTAATTTTTAATATCTCACATATATGGCTTTTTTTCTGCATACTCGTTGTTTTCTTTTATACCTTTTAGTTTGGAAACTACCAGATAAAAAAGATGTGTCTCTATTATATCATCTTCATATAATTTTAAAGTAAGTTTACTGCTTTTTATCTTTTGCCTCTTAAAATTACCAACACTATATTTATTACTTATACGTAACTGGATGGTAATGTTCTAAAGAATTGGAGGAACATTAGAAGGAACTGGCCTGCTAACGTCTTCTTAGTTAGTGGTTAACATGATTGGTTATTTGGAACATTATTGCTTGAATTCTAAATATTGCTAGGCCAAAATGTAAATTCACAATGTTTTCCTTATTCAACGAGTAAATTATTTCAAAAGTGACCCAAATCTGTGGTATTAAATGTTGATTAAAGAACCTCAGATCTATTTGTGCAAGCTATAAAAAAAGACAGTGTGGTTATGATCACACTAGCGATTTATGCATCTTTAACCTTTTGAGTTGCAGGTTGAATACAGGAGCATAGATGCATCACCCAACAATATAAACATATTATCTGCAATCCCGATTGTGGGACATTTTGTTTAGAAAGTATCCCCTAATAAAAACATTTTCAAACTCTAAACAGCATAAAATCATCAGTAATTGTTAAACTCTGGCTTTCTCTCGCATAGTGTGCCTTTTGTCCTGTCTCTCACTGCTCTCTTCCCCTCCACCCCCCTAGCCCAACCGGTGTATTGTAGAGTCTTTACAATATAAAGCACCTTGAGGCGGCTGTTGTTGTGAATTGGCACCATATAAATAAGACTGAACTGAATTGAACTGAATAAAAATGAACGGTGCTCCACCTAACAGCAGGCTAGTCTTTGTTTCTCTTCTGAAACCCCCCCCCCCAGAAACCAGGCAGAAAATGTTCACTAACTAGGATTTACCGGTTTCACTGAAACACAAAGACCCAGAGATCGTAGATGTAAGTGCACATGGAATGTTCATTTTATCATTTTTGAAAACATTTACAACTATTTGAGACAAATGGGAAAAAAAAGGCAACAAACAGAATTGACCTGCAGTTTGCATCCATTTCCAAAATGTTACATAAATAAAATCCATATTTATAAATATCTCTTTTTTATAAACATATAAATAGATTTTAAACATAAATACATTTATGCAGGGAAAGATGAAGTACATGAATGTACAGTAGCAGCAGCAGCAGCAACAATATACAGCTTTGCGGTATGTAGTTTTTACACCATTGTCCGCCATGTTGTACTATGCATCTGTGTTTGTATCTGTTGACCATTTTGTATGGTATACATATATGTACTGTATATATGTATATATACCTGCATATTTATTGTATATATATATATATCTATATGAGGATTTTGTAGTATTGTCATCCAAGTCTTTCTTTATGCTGGTCATGGTGACTTTCGTACCAAAGATCAATCATGATTTTTCCCCCTCTGGTGAGAACAAACTCAGCTTTTGTCATCCAAACAAACACATCGTCTGGAGATCTAGAAAAAGAGAGGAAAACAAAAGAGAAAGCCAACTTCAGAGCCAACTTCATAAACACAAGTTAATTTATTCTTTTCTTTTTTTTTTCTTAATGTAATGCATGTATCAGCCTCTTGTAAGTCTCGGAACCTCCAAATTTACTTGTTGGTTCTTTACTCAGTAACTTACTTCTCATCTAACCACTTTACTTCAGAAGAACTCATCCTTGTGGGTGTTAACCAATGAAACACACACTCACCCATTGTTAGTCACTGACACTCCCCCATCAGGATTTCAGAGTTTACCATAAGACCACAAAAAGGTTTGAAGCCTCAGGATTAATTGTGTGTCACCTAGATTCCCCATTACTCAATTAACCAACACAGCCCCCTTTTTGGGTTTGTGTTAAAAAAAAAAAACTGGTGAAAGAAATGGGTCTTGACAACCAAGTATGTGCATGAATGTGTGTCTGCAACCCCACGTCATTCCTCGATATCTCCCTGGCCTCTTTTTTTCTTAAATGTGATATATTGTTCTTGTGTTAAAGAAGCAAATGGGATCATTCATAATCATGTGCAAAGACACAAAAGTGGACTTCCTAAATGCTTACTGGTTTGTTTCCCATACATCAATTTAAGTGGGCTATCCACTTAAACTATTCTAAAGCTATCCTGTCCTAGGAGGTAATGCTACAGGGTTAAGGCTTGATTATATCTCTAGATTAAGGCACTATGTTTTCCTCTCATGCAGCTCAACATAATCTCTAGTATGTGTGACTATTTCTAAGTGAGGTGAACTACAATATTTTCCATTTCGCTGACCTCTGAACCATGCAATGCTCCACATATACATGTGGCAGATAATCCAGCAAAATCATCCTTTAACCAGAAGGAATAATGACAGGGAATGATAATAAATTATGTGATAAATAACAAAATAATAAATGATTTTGTCCAATCCATTAACTAGTCTTATCCCTTGATTGTATTTTGTCTCTCTCCTTTCTTTCCACCATTTGTTTTTCAATTTCATTTCACCTTGTGCCTTCTGGACTCTGTTTATATATCACTGTTTGGGGCTACAGTTAATCTTGCGTGAAGTAGGTCTGGTATGAGAGACCACTCACCATTGCAGCGCTGCTCCGACCCTAGCATCCCATGCCGCTGATGGTGCCTATCCTGTCCATCTTGTGTCCGAAGCAGCCACTCCGCGACGAGGAGCCACCCTTCTTGTTTCCCGATTTGTGTTTCCTGTTTGCGGGTTGATCGTTGAGGAGACGAGCCCACATGCCCCTGGCCCGGGTGTCCATACGTAAATCACGCAGTAACCGTATCCGAGTGCGCACAGCGTCTAGCCGTCTCTCCCTCTCCTCCGACTCCAGAAACTCCGCCAGCTCCTCGCCGAGCAAACTTCTAAGAGACTGGAAGATAAGAAAATAAATAAACAATCTCTCCCTTAGGCAAATAAATTGTGTAAAGAGATATGCTTTTGATGAAAGTGAAATATATGGTTTGTGCCTGTTTCAGCAGAGCAGCCATTATATGCAAAATGTTTGAGGTAAACCTCAACTTGGCATATATTCAAACGCTTTCACACACGTAATGGCCAGGAGGGAAAACGCTTTGGCAATTTTAGGCATGGCACTCAAAAATTCATTAACTTGTTCCATCTAACCAAAAACAACTTTGGAAAAGATCCACAAGATGCTCCAGTCATGAGGTTCAAACCTCGAAGGAAACCCTTGAAGAAGGGAACATCCCGTGAGGGTTCAATACTTTTAATTTCGTAAGTCCCTCTGACACTTCGCTCTCAGAGAAAAAAACCCCCAAACATATAAAACAGGTGCCTGTAGCTCGCTTATCTGGTCGTAAAGTAGACTGTAGCATAAACTTCCAACCTTCCTAAATTTTAGCCAACTTAGCAAATAATTACGACATTATTTGAAATCAGTGTTTTTAAAGGCTCAGTGTTATTCAGTCAGGCCAATTCTATGCGTAATTGCGATTTTACGCACAACATAGTTTGGTTTAGTAAAGTTTTTTTTGACAAAAAAAAAAAAATCCAAGGTGATGTTGATGTTAGTATAATCGCTTCTCGGAGTTATTAGAAACTAAGAATTTTAATGGTTTCCCCATAGGTGATTTCATTTAATTTTTTTCGTATTGGGGCGATAAAAAGCCTAAAACTATCAAAAGGATGCTGTGGAACAAAATTTGACTCTCTGTTGCGGTTGGATATCACTGAACAAAGTAAAGTGAAAGTGGACGGGGTGTTACACTCCGAGTGTGGAAAAAAAAGACTTTCCTCAACTGCTTAACAAGAACGAAATTATGAAATATGATGCGCAAAGCTACTGTGTTGGAGGACCTGAGCCACAGAACAGCTGCTCATTCAGCATTCAGCTTCCAACAGCTTCATTACGAACCAAACAAATGGTTTTCATAATCAGTAATAAGAATACAAGTGACTTCTTCTTACCTTCTGCTGCGCCTGAGTTAAAGGTTTTGCCCCCATCCTCACTGAAAGCAACGTGACCATAAGTCCACACGCTACAAAGTATGACAAGTTCATTTTGGCAAGTCTAGTAGTTGTTCAGGGATTCCTCTGCGCTGAAGTTCAGACAGAAGGACGTTAGCTTCAGCCAATCAGCTGTTAAACACAGGAGAGTCCGTCTTTTACTCCAAAGCTCCTCAAGTGCTTCTCTAACTCTGTGTATTAATCCTCGCCGCTTTATAGCCAGCCCATGGTGATGTCATTACAACCTGCGTAATGGTCCTCCTTCCTCGCCAATTCCCTGTTTTCTGTACCTGCCTCTGAGCACGTCATGCCAGGGATTAATTAAATGATACAAGCTCCGGTCATCGGGGCGTTAGAGGAAATGATATAGGCTATAAGCTATCAAAAGCGCAGACTTTAAGCTTTTAGACGTCTGGCTGAGACGCAGCAGCTGAAACCAAAGGTGGTTTCAAAGGCTGCGCGTTAAGAGCTGAAGAGCGACTTTGGCAGAGAAATGAATTCTAGGATGCCAACCGCCTGTCCTGCGGAACATCTTAAAAAGACATACAATATGCTGCGCGTGGATGACATATCCTGTTTTCTTTAAAGAAGTGAAAATTCAGAGTCTGCTACTGGAATTAAAGGAATTAGGTCATTTTTAGATACGTTCCAGAAATTCAAATATGATTTTCTTCATCTAATCACTTTTTTGGAAAGCATCAAGCGGAATTTTACCAGAAATAATTCGATATCTTATTGCTCCACTGAAGCCCCACGTTATTCATTCATTACAAAGAAACGTGAAACAGTTTTTTGCTTATTTATTATTATTATTATTATTGTTTTTACGGAGGAATGCAAACAAACAGGGATGTTATTATTAAGTAACACAGATTAAGCCATCTGCTCACAAAGATGTTAGTTACATCCGAGCATGACATCAGCCACCAGAGTGCATTCAAACGAAACACATCAGACAGTTCATGCTGATTCATAAAAAACAGAGACAGTCATTATAAGTCATTAATGTGTCTGGATAGAAATGCCATTGCACACCTTTCATTCAGATGGTTTTGTGTTTCATGGAGGTATCTTACAGGTGTTTTTTGTCATTAGATCAGGTAGAGAAGGACCTCAGAACCACTGTGGCTACTTCAAAGCACACTGGATGTGTGTGGAGACAGCCACCTGCCCAAACTCAGAAAGGAGGCTGGTTGAGACTCCTTTGGTCAGTAACATAACTGTAGTGTTAAAGCTCCATACGGGAGCACAGACATTATCCCTAAGCAATGATTACCACACCAGTCTCAATAAATAATTTATGCTGAAATATTATTCTTGAATCAAAGTTGTCATATTACTAAGAAAAGCTGCTACTTTCTTAAATTGTAGCCTCTGGGTCTGCAGAGTGAAGTCAATATGAAGCACATTAAACCAGGAATATTTCTAATAACCAGGAGGAGGGTGACTGGTTGCAAAATGAGTCAAACTGTACAGAAGTCAAAAAGAAAATGACCCCCAGTTCTCACTTGCTTTAAGACTACAGTAAGCATTTTATTTATGAGTTTCTAGTCTTATCAAGAGTTTGAAGTTTCTTTAATGCAACACAATATTCATCTTAAAAAATTTGATTAAAAAAACCAAGATGGTGATGGCCAGACTGAACCTGAGGCTTCAAAATCTACATCAGCCACTGACTTTTACCAATAGATGATGTCAAGGTGGCACTGACCACCTTTTATATAGTCTGTGTTACTTTACCATAAGTCCAGAGAAAAACAGTTATGAGTGTTGGTAAAAAAGATTTATGGCTAAAGGCTAAAGACTCCCATTCCTTTACCCCACCTACTGCTTTAAAGAATGCCAGTCACCAAAGAGGGCTCTAGGGCAATATTTTTCAGTTCATCATATCTATGTATTAATATTTATTAGTGTTTAAAGTGTTACAAGTAAGTCTTACAGAAAAAAATTATTGTAGCACCAAAAGGTCCAGAAAAAAATAACTTTAATCTGCAGCTGGGGATTTTATTTTATTTTATTGACATGGAATGTAGTTATATTTAAATGTTCACACCAGGTGAATTTGTCTGCATTTGGCAGTTCCAGCACTGGTGCACCTGTTTTACGTCAACCAGCAATGATTGGTTTGCCAAAGCTGAATAAGGGAGCTGGCTACAGGAGCTGGAAGTATGGCAGAGACACCTTGGAAGTATCCAATAAAAGTTTCTGATGATCAGAATTTAAAAAAAGAAACAAAAAAAGGAAGCAAGAGAGTGACCCTTCTATAGAAATGTGATGCGAGCACAAGTTGTCTCACTTCCAGTGTTGGGAGACAGAAGTTTCGCATGGCAGTTTTAAAGTTAAACCATAGATGTTTCAACCAATGTGAAAGCAACCAGGTATAACTTTAAAGACCCATTTTCTGACAGAATGAAGAGCCCTACATTTATGTATAGTAGCCTGACACTCATATGCTCACCCATGGTTGGTTACTCATGCTGTGTGACCTGTTATAAGATATACATAGAAATGTCACCGACATGTCTTTTAATTTGTGATGTGCAGTCTGTAAAGCTTCACCAGAACAATGATGTTCTAAAAATGTAATAAAATAAGTTGCAATCAATCAACATATGACTTAACTGACATGTTGTCAAGCAAAGTTGAAGTTAAAAAGTCATCCCACTGAGATTCATTCACTTGTTTAAAGAATATGTGCACACTTTGAGACAATATAAAAATCCTTGTTAAAAATTGATATTTTTTGCAGTGTGGAGTGTTTCTGGAGCAGTCAAGGCCCCACAGAGTGGAGCAGAAATCCCAGGCAGCACCATCTGTTTTGGAACACAGAGTGGCAGTATTTGCTATGCCGAAAAGCGAATACCCCTCAAAGTCACATGTTACTGGATCAATACTATACTGTAAAACTAAGTCATTAATCAGCAGATCATCAGCATTTGGAAATCCTATAAAGGCTGTTTAGAGCAGATTTGGCATATGCAAAGAGTATACCTACATTTTCTGCAGAACATATGTCATATTTATTGTAGCAGTGCTGGCCTGCCTGCCATAAAATGTAAATCAGAATGTGTGTTGTATGTGTATTGAATTCTGCAGCAAATATGATGTTTGGATGACAGCCAGCAGCAGTGTCATCATTAGGTGCCCATGTTTCAACCTTTGCAGGATGCACTGCTCTCTTTTTGGTTACACACCAGAAAATTATTGATGACAACAATAATCACTTATCGTATGTGTTAAAGATTATCACTATTAATAATTTCAAAGCAAAACAAAATTATTATGTGTATAATCCCACAACTTTACTCTGATCTAGTGTATAAAGCATATGGCCTTGCCCTATAAACTTGTAAAACAGATAACTTATTAAACAGATGAACAAGATGACTGACCAGTTCCTGATATATGCTGTAATAACAGGGGAACATGTGTCCTTACTTTGCTTCTCTGTACACGAGACAGGACACAAACATTACAACAAACTTACTACACTCACACTCTTTCGTACTACATGCAGATGTACTCTTACTTGCTTGAAATGAAGGCAGCTGGACTTGTTTTTGGTTAGTGAAGCTGTTTTACCTCTTATCCAAGAAGCTTCTTCAATTATGAAAACTGATGAAGAGTCCCGCGTGTTTCATCCCTGGTGGGGCTGCCCCCCTGGGAGGTGGTCCTAATCATGTCAGTCCTTAAGGGTCACATGAGCCAATGTGAACGCCAAGGTGAGGGTCATTAAGGTCATCATGTGAGTTATTAAGGTCACATGGGTCAAGGTGTGAGTGGGGTTTGAACTGCTGGAGGAAGAGACAACAAAACTGCATTATAGGTGGCTGATAGCTGGTGTCATAGGCCACCACCTGTTCAATGAAGGTTGTTCTCAGTGGGGATAGATGGCCTTTTTTACTCCTCTCTTAAGCCATCTGTCTTCTTGGTCCAAAAATACATTTTCTTAGACTAGACTAAGACATCATTAATTTTTGTTTCTTTCACATCCATCCATCCATCGATTTTCTTAACCTGTTATCCAATTCCGGAGAGAATCCACACGGGCACATGAAGAACATGCAAACTGCACACACAAAGGCTCCAGCTGTCTGGCAGATTTGAACCCAGAAATGTTCTTATTTTTTTTATCTCATGGCAAAACTGGTTTTAAGTAGTTGGTGTGAATAAAACACTTGTGTGTGTTTCTTTAAATTTCATTGATTAAGTTTGAATTTTAGTTTGCGTATCTTTTCTTCTTCTGATCAGCCATGGTGACTATCATTACTTATACCAGCTATCTAGCTCTTCTATTAAAAAAAAACATCAGACACTGTGACTTGCAACCTCTTGTGAACTGGGAAACACTATTGTATTATATCAATCAGCAACAGCAACCAAACACTAACTGATTTGAATTATTTAGAGGATACATGTTTATCCTCTAACTCAGGACAAAAGACTTTGTGTCAATAAGAAAATATAAAAAATAAGATAGTCGTTAGTGAACATGCTTTTTTTGCTAAGCTTTGAACTTTTAACACAGTTTGACACAGCTTACTACTAGGGTAAGCAGTCATCTACAGTCACTTGAAAAAGAAAGTTTTCATAGGACTCTGCAGTCCTGAGCAATGCTCAGAGAAATTGCAAAAAACAAACAAATAAACAAGCAAAAAACCCAAACAAACAAACAAACAAACAAACAAAAAACTCAGAGCTACATATCAGACTCTACAGGCCTCTGTCATCTCTCTAAAAAGGACATGGCAGCACAGCTTAGGTTTACAAGGTTGCATCAGAACAAACCACATGACTTCAAGAATGATATCCTTTGGACAGATGAGACCAAAGTGGAGATGTTTGGCTATAATGCACAGCGTCACATTTGGTGACACACAGCATATCAGCACAAAAACCTCATACCAACTGTAAAGCACGGTGGTGGAGGGGTGATGATTTGGACTTGTTTTGCAGCCACATGACCTGGGTACTTTGTAGTCATTGAGTATACCAAAGGGTTCTAGAGTCAAATGTGAGGTCATCTTTCCAACTGCTAAAGCTTGGCCCAAATTGGGTCATGCAACAGGACAATGATCCCAAGCACAACAGCAAATCTACAACAGAATCGCTGAAAAAGAAATTAATCATGTTGAGGTCTGGACTTTGGCATGGTCAGAGTCCAGACCTCAACCCAATTGAAATGCTGTGGTGGAACCTTAGGAGAGCTGTGCATAAATGACTGTCTGCAAAACGCAATTAACTGAAGCAACGTTGTAAAGAAGAGTGGGCCAAAATTCCTCCACAACAATGTGAGAGACTGATAGTCATACAGAAAACAATTACTTAAGTTATCGCTGCTAAAGGTGGTTCTACAAGCTATTAAATCATGGCGTGTACTTAGTTTTTCACAGGACTGCATAGAGACCTGTGATAATTTTACTTTTCACTGTAAAAAATCATAATACAAATGACACAGGTTCAAGTATAAGAATAAATGACTCATGAGTTTAAGCAACACCATTGGGGAATTTTAAAGCTAACGTGCTTTGCTCAAGGGTGCTTTGACAGTGACATTTTCACTGATTCCCTGGTAAAGTGATCTCAGATTTTAACCAAGAGATATTGTGCTGACATTCTATTTACTATCTGAAATGATATGAAATCTGCTGAAGTAAGAGTAAAATGTGGCAATGATAAATAGCTATTAATTAACAGTTGGTCCGTGTTGAAGAGAGCAAGAGGAGTAAAACAAATGTAGATGAACTTTTTCTTCACAACATTTGTAGTTATGTAGTCCAAAAAACAAACTAAATTATTTGTTATTTATTATTTATTTATAAATAATTATTAATCATTATTTGAAGATTGCTCTTTTCTTATGAAATTTTTTTTTTTTTAAAGATGGCTTTTTAAATCATCAACAGCATGTAATTTTCTGACATGAGTCATATTCTTACATCTGAACTTTTATTACTAGTTTTTTTTTTTTTTACTAGTTTTTTTTTACAGTGATGATGGCATTTATATGGAAACATGTTGCTCTTTAGTAGAAAAAATAGTGTAAGTTGAAAATGAACAAAACATGTGCATCACATCACATTGCATCCCTGTACAATTAATACACCTAATGATGCTCATATTGTATGTTTCTGACAAGCTGGGAAAGAAAGATGCAAAAGCCACTGTTGAAATGCAGACCTTGGATTGTTAACAGACTTTTTTCCAAAGGTTAATCCATATTGCAGCTTTGTGTGACAGATGTGATCCTGAGTGGTGCTTCATTAAAAATCTGTTTACTGAAATAATTGAAGGTTTACCTATTTCAGCAACTGCTGCTAGAAAAGCCCACTCACACTCTAAGGTAACTGTAGTAAAGATGTTCAATTTCATGGAAAACTATTTTACTAATCCACTTTCACAACAGCAATATGGAGCTGCTGAACTCTGCTGACCTTGTGTCCATGATGACATCTTTGGGTTTTGCAAAACATTTTTCACTGATTGCTAATCCCTTTATTTTGAATTTTAACAAGTGAATGACACATTCTTTCTTCATGTCGCAAGTGTTGTGTCACAAGTTTGTCTTTTTTTGTACAGTTTAACAACGTTACACACTTTTCCCAATGACATCACACGGGTTACTGAGAGCACCTATTTTGCTGTCCTTTTGTACTTCCCCATTTCCCGCAAACTCTTATCCGCTCAATTTTCAGTAAATTTTTTAGCTTTGATGTGGCTGAATGAAAATAAAGTAGCCTAACTTACTTGCACCAGGAAGCTATACAAACGTATGGAGAGAGCATGTGTTGCAGTAGCCTTTGCACTGAGTGTCTATGGGAGTGTTGAGTGTCTTGATTCCTCCTCTGGGTTTGTGTAAGACAAACTACAAGGCTGTTATGGTCCTATAAATAACGGTTTTATTGCGTGTGGAATTTTAATGCTTTTTACACAAGCACTCTGAAGCCTTTTGCATGTGCCAACAACACACTTGCCTTTATTGGCAGGACAGGGCCACTTGACTAATGTATACAAAATGCGTAAGATGACTGTGTAAACACACATGGTTTGGAATTAACTTGTTTTTCAGGAGGTAGGCTCTTCTGTCTTGATTGGATGTTTTGTGGTATTATTTTTAGGGGTCAGGGATATGTAATAATTTCTGAAATGATACCATTTGTTTTACTGAGAAGCATACTTAGTGTAAAAAAGTTCATTTTTTTGTACTTTAATTCAAAAGGTAAACTTTTATATATTTATATTTTAGATACATTAATTTATTTATATAAATTTCACATTTTCTTTATTAATTACATGTACAGTGATATATTTGAAGCCTTTTTTGATGACTATAGCTTAAAGCTCATGAAAATCAGAAATCCAGTATCTTAAATTATTAGAATATTTCCTAAGATCAATCAAAAAAGGATTTACAATACAGAAATGTCCACCTATAATGTCCAAAAGTATGCTAATTTATATGCTTAATACTCTGTTGGGCCACCTTTACCACAAAATACTGCATCAGTGTGGGGTGGCATGGAGGGGATCAGGTTGCTTCCTTAGACTTCAGTTCATCTGTATTTTTGGGTCAGATGTCTCTTATCTTTTTCTTGACAGTCTATGGGATTCAAGTCACATGAATTGGCTGGCTGATCAGGCACAGTAGTAGCATGATCAGCCAACCATTTGGAAATATTGGCACTGTGGGCAGGTGATAAATCTTGCTGGAAAAAGAAATCAGTATCTCCATAAAGCTTGTCAGAAGATGGAAGCATGAAGTGCTCCTGGTAGACAGCTGCTATGGACTTGATAAAACACAGCAGACCAACCACCACCATCACCAGCAGATGACATGGCACCCAAATCATCACAGACTGGAGAAACTTGACATTAGACTTCAGACACCTTGGATTCTGCTAGGACTGTTATTTCCAAATGAAATGCAAAATTTATTTTCATCTGAAAAGAAGACTTTGGACCCCTGACCCCAGGTAAGATGCTTTTGACACTGTCTGTGGTTTAAGAGTAGCTTGATATTAGGAATGTGAGAGTTGTGGACCCTTTCTTAAAGACATCTGTGCATGGCGGCTCTTGATGCAAGTCTTCCTCATGACTGTGGTTGCATATACTGAACTGAATAAGAGATGAAAAGTATTTGGCCAGTTCCTGATTTCCTAGTTCTTTTGCATATTTGTCACACATAAATGTTTCAGATCATCAAACAATTTTTTAATATTAGATACAGATAACCTGAGTAAATACAAAATTCAGCTTTTAAATGATGATTTCATTTATTAAGGAAAAAAGCTATCCAAACCTACCTAGGCTTTGGGACTCCAGTGAACCATGTTGAGAGCCATTATCCATGAACAGAGAAAACTTGGAACCGTGGTGAACCTTCCCAGGAGTGGCCGCCTGATCAAAATTACTCCAAGAGTGCATCGACAACTCATCCAGGAGGTCACAAAAGAACCCTAAAGAACTGCAGGCCTCACTTGTCTCAGTTAAGAGACTGGACAAAAATGGCATCCATGGGAGAGTTCCAAGGAGAAAACCACTGCTGACCAAAAAGAACACAAAGACTTGTCTCACATTTGCCAAAAAACATCTTGATGATCCCCAAGACTTTTGGAAAATATTCTGTGGACTGACGAGACAAAAGTTGAACTTTTTGGAAGGTTTGAGTCCCGTTACATCTGGTATGAAGCTAACACAGCATTTCATAAAAAGAACATCATACTAACAGTCAAACATGGTGGTGGTAGTGTGATAGTCTGGGGCTGCTTTGCTGCATCAGGACCTGGACGACTTGCTGTAATTGATGGAACCATGAATTTCA
>VUQS01015520.1:11876-29382 GCA_015108495.1 Heterochromis multidens
CCCTTTTTATCATTCCCCCCCCCCCCCCCCTATTTCTGTATGTAATAAATACTATATTAAGTATGCATTTTTTCTTTCAGTTACTTGGAGGGTAATATGCTGACATCTGTGCCCAAGGAGCTGGCAAACCTGAAACAGCTGTCACTGGTGTATGTACCTCTCACATAACCTTGAACAGAATGCACATATGCCACATCATTTTGCAGTTTAGGAAACCAATATGCAGTATGTGTGTCTGTATGGGTGTCTCACTGTATGTTTCTGTCTACACAGGGACCTGAGCAACAACAGCATCAGTGCATTGGCACCATACATCTTCAGCAACATGACTCAACTAGCGACACTGTAAGTTACCATGGCAACATATGCACCTAGTCATGCATAAACCTATATTCACCCATGACTTAATACTGTACATGAGTAGTGTGTGTGTGTGTGTGTGTGTGTGTGTGTGTAAGGTTACCAAAGATGAGTTAAATTAGTATTTTCTACTCTTAATTTTGAGTGATGTTCCTATCTTCTGTTCTCCTTTTTTCTTTATATTTTCCTGATTCTTCTTTTCTCTCCAGATTTTGGTATCTTCATCCTAATTTCTCCTCTTCCTCTCTTTCCAGGTTTTTCACTCCTTCCTCTACACCCTCCCAACCCACTCATCTCAGGCTCCTCTTGTTTCTTCTTTTTCCTTCATTTCTTTTGTAACACACATCTGATATGTTTTTTTCTTCCCACTGCATTTTTCATATTTTTAAATACTTTCCTTTCTCTGTCCACTTAGTGGGCCTGTTGAAATATATTCTGCTTTGGCTCCTCTCCCTTCTTTTACTCCATCTCCCTTTTATACCTCTACAGGAATTTTCATAAAATTACATAAAGGTTCCTTTCATTTCTGGAATTAGCTTTAGTTTGCCTCTCTTTAAACTTATAGTATATAAACACAATGACTTTACATCAACTTACTGTTTTCTTGCTTGTCCAGACAAATTTGACAGCATGTTTGCCTTTTTCCAGCAACGCTCTGTTTCATATTTTATAAAATCACACTGATTCACGCCTCCGAGCTACCTCCTGCAACCACCGATTTCTACTCACTGATACAAATCCTGTATTCAGTTCCTTGCTCAATCATACCTAGGGGAGAGTTGAAGGCAGAGGTGTGTTTCACTTTCCACATCAGATTTTCCAGTATTTATTATTCTTGACTGTTAGGATCTTTTCTCAAAAAGGTCCAGGCCACTGGTGAAACAGAGAAGATGAGGATTTAGCTCCTTGACAATCAGTAATTATTATTAGGCATTGCTTCACTGAGCATGCTGAGGAATACTCTTGGCTACTATCTGGCTACTATTTTCCTGAATATACATCTCAGAGAGTGTCTGTTTGTTACATTTAGATCATTATTAGTCTCCATGATAAATTTTGTTCAAATAATAATAGCATCATCATGGGACACTCTGACAAAGACCAGAAAACAGTCTGTTTCTAAATTTTTGCCCCTTTCCCTGTCATTTATTGCCAAACTAAAATTTAGGTTCATTAGCAGTTTTTAATAAAGAGATGACATTTAACTGTGGTGTTGGAGTTTAACGTTCCAGACTTTCCTCTCACTTTTGCCTCTGGCAGTTGTTTTTATCTCTACCTATTTTTTATTTTTTTTTACCTTATTTGAAATGTGCCCCCAGTGTTAATTTTCATTGTCTAACCTACAGTGGGAAAAGGTTCTGTACCAAGTTTTTATAAAACCTTATATAAAATATAAAACCTGCTGTGTCATCTCTCGCGTCATCCCTCTCTTTATCCACCCTGTCCTTCATACATATATTTTTTGGGTTTCTTTTTTTGTTTTTTTTTTAACCTGGGATGAGATCTGAAAAAGAAAAGAAAAGAAGCTGGAATTGGAATAAATTCCCTTATTTTGAGAAAAACAAAAAAGCATCCTAATGTAGAGCTGAATTTTATGACCTTGTTTGTGTCCTTTGTCTTACAGCATCCTCAGTTATAACCAGATTCGCTGCATCCCCATCCATGCTTTTGATGGGCTCAAGTCACTTCGCCTGCTGTGAGTAGCAAGTTTCATTTTTAAGTGCCGCAGTGGATACAATATTCAGCACTCTCCTTTGCCTGTTATATTACAGAGTTAAATCAAAGTTTAATCACTCCCCTGATTTCAGGCTGAGTGCCATGTTAACACCCACTTGCAAAATGAGTCACAGTCCACCCAATCATCTGTTGTTTCAGGGTACTGAAATAAGATAAAAGTCACAATCTCTCATTTCTTTAATACCCCCTTTCTATCTGAATTCTTTGCCTCTCTCGCCATGCCCCTCTCCATCTCTCTCCTCTATCTATCCTCTCCTCCTTTTCTCTCCCTCCGCCCAATGTTGTGTTTGATGAATCGACCTTCAGCCTCTGTTTCTCTCAGTCATCCATTTGGCTGTCCACCCTCCGTCTCACAAACCCACATGCATGCCTACACACAGTGTGCATGTGAGTATTGCTGTCTGACCAGCTTGTCACACACATATGGAAGGAGCTACACACAGAAATATGAACATACTATTCAATCTGTATATGTGGTGTACACAAGTGTAAACATATACATGACATATGTGTATAATAGCAAAATGTGTTGTGGCGTAGCATGAGCATGATACCTTGGTATATTAAGTAAGAATAACACCGGTGATTCTTTTAAGCTTTAATCAGAGAGGATGTTTGGCCATCTTCTTTGAATAAAGCCTATAAGAATCACTGATAGTTGAAGGTGGGTGTCCTCGAATGCTTTGTTTTATATGCAGTGCGTGCAATAGTTATGTCATGGGCTCTTTGAAAACACCTGTGCATCACTATAGTGAGGTGGGAAGTTAAAACTGTTAGTGAAAAAAATCTCAGAATGTTAAAGATAATTTTTAGTGTCTCTTAAAAGGTCAGTCTACTCAAATAGCAATAAAACCTATACCACATTTCAAAATATCCACTTCTGACATGTGCACATCCAACCCAATATGATGGAGATTGATGGGATTTCTTCATTTCTGATCAACAAATATGATGTAAGAAAGTCAAGACAATAGCAGTCTTCCAACACTCTTTCCAGCATAGTCTCGTAACCACATCTGAATTTTGCAGAAGAAAGTAGCCACAAAAAAAGTCAACAGAGGTGGCTGAAAAATGAAAAGTTTTAAGCTTTTGTCGATGAAAGACTACGCTGGCCATAACCAAGACTGCTGCCTTTCTTTTTTGCTTTGCTGAATGACTTTCTGCACAGCCTAATTGGTCTTGCTGTGGTTAGAGTGGTAAAATGTTTTTTGGTTCACAGTCTAAGATATTTAAACAATGGCAGTGTTGAAGCTGGTAATCTTGGTAACACTATTGGCTCAACATTAAGGAGAAAAATATCTGTTGGATCATTTTCATATTAACTAGCTTTCAACTTAAGGCAAATCAACATGAAATAGGGATTAGTGCGAGCACAGATATATATTTTTTGTTTTATTTTATTTATTTAAATTTTTTTTTTTCTTTTTTTTTTTTTTTCGCTTTCTTCCTTTCATTTTAGTTGATGTTACCATCGGGACTGATCCCTCTCTGCCCCCACATAGCAACTGGTTGCCAGGCAGTCATCACTGTCACTTCCTCATTACCCACAACCCCCTTTGGGCCAGTCATGCGCGGGGGCTGTTAGACCACCATACATTGATGCACAAACGCACACAGAGATGCACACAAACACTTAAAGGCATTAAGCAGCAACAGAAAAAAAAATTTGTGTGAACAGAAAACACACACACACAAATCTGGTACACACACATACACATGCACAGTTTTTCCAATAGTGGTGGTTTGATAGCTGTCCCCTGCTACAGCCCTTCACTCTAATGGAATGTGAACTTATATCCAGCAGGCAGCACACTCCAATGGATAGACACACAAAGGACACACACACACACACACACACACACACTCTGAAGTCTCTGAGCCCTTAGAGACAAAAAGTTTCAGACACACATCTACACACACCAACACGTGCATACAAACCCAATGGCACATAACAAAAATGCACATACTGACACTAATACGCTTCTCAGCCTACAGTTTTCTACTGTGACACACATGATCGCTCGCACACCACCATCTGTGAGATGACCATATGAGACAGTTTATATTCCATTCAGAGACCAGAACAAGCTTTATTGCCCAACAATGAAAAAAAGGCTTTCTGTTTATTTTGTGTTATTCTTTCATAAATATTTTATTTATTTTCCATTATAGAAGGGGATGATGGTGTGTCTGCTGCTGAGGAACCAGAAATAAATTTAAATAATTTAGCATGCCGCTATAAGGGTTAGACTGGTGTATTAGCTTGCTCCAAATCGAGTATTAGGCAACTGAGCAGTCGCTTTCATTTAGCTCTGATAGGATGGATGTGATGCAGTAGGTTTGCTTAGATATAATCCTTTGTAACATTAGTCAATAGCCCACTGTCAGCTATGGTTAAGCCTTAGATGCACCTTCAAGATATTGATCTAATTATAGACCATTGGGTTAAACCTAGTAGCTGTGACAGTATAAGGTATGTATATACACTCACTGGCCACTGTGTTAGGTACACCTTGCTAGGGGTTTAACCCCCTTTTGCCTTCAGAACTGCATTCCTCAAAGATTTTGGTCTATATTGACAGACCAAATAGCATCTGCGGTATCGTACAGTTGCTGCAAATTTGTCAGCTGCACATTCACCCCACCCTAAAGGTGTTGTGCGGGATTGAGATCTGGTGACTGTGGAGGCCTTTTGAGTACAGTGAACTTAAGAAGAAGAAACCAGTTTGAGATTATTTGAATTTTGTGGCATGGCATGTTATCCTGTTGGAAGTAGCCATAAGATGATGAGTACACTGTGGTCATAAATGGACAGACATGGTCAGTAGTGGTAGGCCATACTCAATTAGTACTAGGGCCCAAAGTGTGCCAAGAAATTAACCCCCATCATTACACCACCACTGCCCACCACCAGGTCATCTACTAGTCAGAAGGTCAGTGGTTCAATCCCTGGCTCCTCCAGTCAGCATGTCGAAGTATCCTTGGGCAAGATACTGAACCCCGAGTTACCCCTGATGCATTCGTTGGCGTGTGAGTGTGTGAACGTTAGATTAAAAGTGCTTAGGCATAGAAAAAAAGCACTTGTATGAATGTGTGAATGAGGCTTGTAGTAAGAAAGTGCTTTGAGTGATCAAATTGAGTTATCTAGGTACGAGTCCATTTACCACCAGCCTGAACTATTGATACAAGGCAGGATGAATCCATGCTTCAATGTTGTTTAGGCCAAATTAGGCGAAATTTTGAGCCTATCATCTGAATGTCTCAGCAGAAATCTTATCCAATTTTGGTGAGCTTGTGCAAATTATAGCCTCAGTTTCCTGTTCTTAGCTGCCAGGAGTGCTACCTGGTGTGATCTTCTGCTGTTGTAGCCCATCTGCAGGGTTAAAGGGTCAATGTGTTCTGTGTTCAGAGATGCTCTTTATAACCAAGGTATGGTTATAAAGAGTGGTTATTTCTGTTAAACTTGCCTTCTTATCAGCTTGAAGCAGCCTGGTCATTCTCCTCTGAACTCTGTCATTAACAAGGCCTATCCAGTTAGGATAGACCTATCCAGTAAACTGTCACTTACTGGATATTTCCTCTTAGGGCCATTCTCTGTAAACCCTAGAGATGATTGTGTGGGAAAATCCCAGTAGATCAGAAGTTTCTGAAATACTCAGACCAGCATGTCTGGCACCAACAACCATGTAAGAATCAAAGTCACTTAAATCACCTTTCTTCCCTATTCTGATGCTAGGTTTAAATTTCAGCAGATCTGACCATATCTGCATGCCTAAATGCATTGAGTTCCTGTGATTGGCTGATTAAGATATTTGCATTAGCAGGGAGTTGGTGTACCTAACAAAGTATACAGTGAGTTAATAATCATATATGGTTGTTTTGGAACTGTTAGTTTTTTAGTCATGCAGAAATGTTCATTCAGGAGATTCATAAGTAATACACATGTTTAGATGTTTTTGGGGTTTTTTTTTTTGTCCCACAGAGTTCATTATACCCCCTTCTACATTTACCCTACCTTTTAGACAATGAACACATTGAGGTCCTGTAGTATCTCAAAGCCCTCTAGTCTCAAGGCCATAGAAGGAGAAAATAGAAGAGACCACAGCAAAGGTCCCAAGGTCATCTACAGAGTCAGAACCCACATCTCAGAAAGGCGCTCTACTGTGTATGCCCTCTTGAAATTGTTCCATATAAAAAAAGACCTACTCTAAAAACATCCTTTACTGAAGTAGTACTCACAACATTGGTCATGTTATGGTGCAAGTGGATAAGAATGTAACAGCAGTCCGTAGCAGCATCTGGACTGAGGTCAGAAGCTGCTTCACTTTCCTTCCCTTGCTGCAAAACGAGTGATTATAAAGAAACACAGAGTACCTAATTCAATTAATTAACTACAGAATAACATTAACAGTGGGTCAAAATGTTCCTTTTTAAATTCGTAACAAGGTCGCTGTTATGATTAATATTTATATGCTCTTGTTTTGCTCTCTATTTCTCTCCTCCAGGACTCTTCATGGTAATGACCTTTCAACTATTCCAGAAGGAGCTTTCAACCACCTCAGCTCTCTTTCCCACCTGTAAGTACAGCTTTGGTCTGTACTGTATCTACACTTCTAAGTATGTATATCCACGGAATAAATATGTATTGCTTTATGCTTTTAACTGTGTTTAGGGCTCTTGGTGCCAACCCATTGTACTGTAACTGTGACCTGCGGTGGCTCTCTCAGTGGGTAAAGGCTGGCTTTAAAGAGCCTGGTAAGAAATCACAGTCAGTATGCTATTAAAGAACAATGTACTTGTTTAACCAAAACCTAGTGTCTGTGTTCACAAAATTCCGATGCTGCATATAAGAGAAATTACTGAATATACTTTTGACAGATAAATTGATATTTTTAGGCATTGCTCGTTGTACTGGACCTCCTGACATGGCTGACAGACTGCTGCTCACCACACCATTAAACAGATTTCAGTGCAAAGGCAAGTACTCATATTCTCATAGTACTCAGTGCAGTATATTTTAGTTTTTCTATCTATATCTTGGCCTGGTTTGGCACTCATTTAATCCCTGGATTTAGACTAGATTTGGCTGTGAGTGTGGATACTTACAAACCCAGTCGTAGTTATTTCATTTGTGCTTTTGTTTGCAATTTACTGTCCTTCCACTTCTTTGGGTTTTAGTTTTAGATGAGGAAGGCAGCTCATGGTTTAAAATTGACATGCTTATATGGAATGCAGATCACTTGTTTCCAATTAAAACCAACCCAGTGGCCAATCCAGAGTCAAAACACACATTGATAATGTGAATCACAAGTCTGAGGCTGTTTTTGCTCTTTTGCTCTTCTGTTAGCTGAGTGGTAAGAGTAGTGGCTTAAAGCCCAAACATATTAGTTTGGCTGATCCATTTTGAGTTGCCAGACACTCAAGCCTTTAGCCTGTTGGATCAGCTTAGCCAGTAATACATCATGCTATTTTAGAGGATTGATCATAGATATAAATGTGTAAGATAAATCCCCCTACCTCTTGGTTGTATTCTGTAAACTCATATAGAATCAGCAGACATCTAACATCACCTCTTCAAGGGCTTCTCTGCTATCAGACCAGAGGAGAAAAGAGCTGAGAAGCAGACTTCTCTCTCTCTCTCCTCTCTCTACACAGAGAAAAGTGATATCTTGAAAAGCTTATTCTGCCAAAAAGAATAAAAGTGAATCACATGACCATTGTCTACTATATATGTGAGTTTATAAAATGGGCAGGGACTCCATGTGCTGAGAGCTGAGAGCAAACTTAGTCCTGTTTAAAGGTAACTCACATCCTGCAGTAAATCAGATCTCCTCTTCCTCTATGTCTTGTTTCTGCATGGCTTAGAGTTTGAAAGATCACACTTGTTGCTCTCCTAAGCACTTACTTTTCTTAAGCCACAAGGCCTTTTGTCAGTGGACTGTCCATAAAAAGGAGTCTGGAAATGCCTTTTAGCACAATGTGACTAAATATACATATGTGCATGTCTTTGCCTTTGACACTTTTCTTTCCCCTTCTTCTTTCTGCTGTCTTCTGCTTCTGTTTCGGTTATCATACGTAGGTCCAGTAGATATCAACCTGATGTCGAAGTGTGCCCCCTGCCTCTCAGCTCCTTGCCAAAATAATGGTACCTGTGTCTCCAATGCTGCAGGATCCTACCATTGCACCTGTCCATATGGATTCAAGGTAGGATACTCGACAGCAGCAGAGGGAGACACTTTAAGGATGAAGGTGGTTGTCAGAGATAATATTAATAGTTTGGCTTATAAAGCATTTTTTCTTGGCCTGCATTAGAGACTAGAATATAATCACTAGAATATATATTGTCCTTTTTAGTCAGTGTGTACTGTAATGTATAAGTTTGATTAAACTTGCAGTCCATCATGGTCCCATAAAAATGTTATATTGATTTATTGCAGTCATAATGCTTGGTTGTTATCAGCTCTGCCATACTTGTTGGTGTTTTTGGAAGTATTTATAAAGTGATTTATCAAAAGTGAAAATATATTTCCATTGGTGTGGAGGCAGTAGAAATCAGTCCTTGAACCTCATTGGTGCCATGTTATCCCGATTCCCAGCGCCTCCAACCCTAACTGCCTGCAATTTAGTAGTTCTTTTTTTTTTTTCAACTCTTCTGAATTATAGAGTTCATCAGGCAGCAAAAAATCGTACTTTTGCTTGAATTAGTTGCTTTTGTGAAAAGTATCCTAGATAGATAGCCATGCTGCATAATCCCGTGGCATTAGCAGTATTATCAGGCTTAGCTTCGGCCTTGTATGCATAATGTATCTACCTGTCCATCAATAGAGAAATGATGACTGGAGCTGGCTGCACTGTAGGTACTGACTGATCAAAAGATAAAGGGTGTTATATATGTCAATATTCATAGTTCTGCATTAGAAGAAGACATGCAGATCTTCTACTGAGTGCAATTTGCAGTGTTTGTGCAATATACTGTATGTGAAAATGTGCATATTGGTGGTGCAATCTCTGTAGTTTGCAAAAAATCAAGTCTTTATGATGCTGACTTTATATTTAGGAGACATTTTCATGCTAGAGCATGAATGGAGGACTCATGGCAGAAATAATGGTGACTTAAACTGTATGTGTACTCATCAGTGTACCTTCTAGTTGTTTGCATGTGTATAAAGAGATCTTTAAGCTCCAGCTTAAATGGTAATTTGTGCGCATGTCTGTTTGTCCTTGTTTGCGTGTATATGTACATATGAGTGTGTTTGGAAGGACTTAAGGTTTCACAAGAACACACACTGCATAACCTTTGGGCTTTTACAGGAGGTGAAAGCCTTGGTCTTGCTTTTAATTAACACATCACTTGCCAAGGTCACAGACTGGGAAACAAGGACTGCTGGCGTGTGCGTGTGTGTGTGTGTGTCTGTTTATGTATGTTTATGTGTCTGTGTGTATGTTTTTCTTACTTTGTCTTACTGTGCTGGCGTCCACTGGGACAACGTTAATTAAAATGTGTGAAGAATCAAAGACGAAGCAGCTAGGAACAAAAGAGTGAGAATGAGAAAGTGAGAGGGAAGACAGAAGGAATGAACAAAATTTAACTACAAAGGATGAGATGAGACAGGTGTAAGTTAAACAAAAGAACAAGAAATGTCGTAGGTAAGGTGCTGTGGGAGAGATGGAGAGAAAACACCTAGTAGAAAGGAAGAGTGAGAAATAGGGCAAGAAATGAAGGGGACTGTGAACAAAACATGAAGTGCTATGGTAAAGAAGAAAAAAGAGGAAGAAATAAAGACGGATGGAGATTGAAAACAACAATAAAGCGCTTTGATCAGAGGAAGTGGCTGCTGAAGGTTGGTTTGAAATTAAAACTGCAGGCTCAGGGATGTAGAGAGGAAGCACATGGGTACATGTGTCCATGTTTGTAGATCTCTGATACATGAAACCTCTTAGCAGGAAAAGCGATGAATCAAAGAAGTAGACATGTGCATTCATATTTTATGTGTGTGTGTACTTATGAATATGTCCACTGCATTTGTGTTGCAGACAATTGTTTGGGTATTTCTGCAGGCTATTTTTTCACTGCACCTAAAAATATGCAAAAATCTGTGATGCTTAAAAGAAAAACTACAAGAACACAAAATAAATGGTGAAAAGAACTTTAATCAGTGGATGTAATTATATACATTTTTTTTTCTTTTCTTAAGAAATGTGGTCAATGTTCGAAAACCCTGATTAATGTGAGTGAAATCTAAAATCCTTGTGGTTGAAATATATGTTTTTAATATAAATACAATCTTTGGATTTTAAGAACATTTAAGACATACAGTGTTTACAGTAGTAAAAACTAATGCACAGGGCAGACAGTAAAAATATGTTAGTAGCGAAGAACTTGGATGATAACTTAATTTATTTCAGTAGTAGTAGAAGGCATAATATTAAGTTATTAACTGCTTTGCCTTGGCTTGTCTTCTCCTCTCCTCTCCTCTAGGGTCAAGACTGTGAAATACCAATCAATGCCTGCATTAGCTTTCCTTGTTCAAATGGAGGAACCTGCCACATTCATCCTGGCCATGAAGACCACTTCAGGTACAACAATATCTGTTATTAACTGTTATGCCATACAGAACTTTTTGCTAAGGCCTCAGTCACATAGGCCTAGAGATTGGTTGCCAATCCCCTGGTCATTAGGGGAAAATGTGTGTTCCTGTCCAATTGGTGAGTGGTTTCTGGAGACTGCTGGCTGACGCTACATGGAACTGGTTGCAAAGAAGGTGCTGCACCAAAACAACTCCTGCAGACCTTGCAGACAAGTGGGTGTCTTCCATACAAACTACTGGCAACCAAAGCAATTGTAAGGAGGCGTTTGGTGCAGCACTTATACCTCTTTGCAACTAATTTCACCTAGTGACTGTCAGCAACCTTCAGCAACCACTAACCAACCACTTGGGGAATACACATTTTTCCCTAGAAATTGGTGGTTTGTGTGACTGGGATCTAAAAGTATATCAGTAAGAATTTGTGTGAGAATGGGTGTTTTCACATATTTGTTAGCATGTGTGTTTTAATTTCCCATTTAAAGTTCCTTTTTAGTTTGAAACTATCAATGCTGTGATTATTTAACTTGTGTACTGGAGGTAGCACTGAGAGGAATATAACAATTAAGAGTCACTCGAAATGCATTTAGGCTGTGGGTCAGAACTCATTGCCCTTTCCACCCAGCTGCCTCCCTCTATTAGTGGAGGCATTTTAAGAACCTCACCCTGTATTCTCATCTAAAGGGAAAATTAACTTTACTCGACCCGTGGAAATATAGATAATGTGATTAGACTAGACAGTCTTGCTTTACTGGACAATACATTACCCAGGACAACAACTTACTCTGACCTTATGATGCGTTTTCCTGCCTGCATGTGTGTTTTGTAGCGTGGGAGTGGGGGTGGGGGGGTGGATAGACAGAAAGGAAAGGGGACATTTCAAAGGAGGAAATATCTTGTTGCTCATTAAATCATTGTACACTCTCACTCACAGAGAGAGACTTTCTTTAAACCTCTGTAGCTTTACACTTTTATGCAAAACTAACACTATGAAGTGTTAGTTTTGCATAAAACTGCCAACATACAGCATAAGTGATTTGTAGAAGCTTTATAAGACTTTACCTGCATTTCACTGAGATTTAAAAAATTTAAACTAAAGTTTTATCTCAAAGTGTGAGCTATGATGTAACTTCAGGATTTTAAAATTTATAAATATTTCACATGGCTGTCATTTACAATATAGTTTTTTTTTTAACATACTGTTTGATGCAAGAACTGTTACGAACAGGAAACTGTTATTGTGAACATTCACTATTTTGGCATGGAGAGAAAAAGGTGTAATAGTTAGAGTGGTCCATAACCAGGGCCGCAACACCAACACGTGAAAGCCTCATCGTCTTCCCTCTGAGTTTATTCAATACCAGCACCATCATAAAACAGCAGGATCGAGGTGTCTATTTATGCACATGGAACAACAGGGGTCACTTCATTAATTACTCGTAAATATCAATTGTCCCCAACATGGAGACCGGAACTGTAAGGCTCTAACAGTGAATGACAACACAAACAGAAGGTTTGATCTGATTACATTGGGAATCAGTAAATTCTAGATTAGACGTGCAGGCATTGGCTGCATTATACTTACTTAGCTGTGCACCCCACAGCTTCAGCACTTTGGCTGCACCCCTGCAGCTCTAGTTTTACTTTCAAACCATTGTGTAGCTAGTACATTTTCCACTAAGGCAAAGCTATGACAGCACTTGGTGTGAAACCAGGGTTGGTTACACAAGTTTAAATTTTAAAATGTGTTTTTCATATTGGACCAAGACACTGATGACACTTTTGATAGTTTAGATTTTATCCAGGTGTACCGTGCCTCTCACCCCTCGACCCCCCAGCCCTCAGAAAATGTATGAATGGATAATGCAAGGACATTATCCATTATTTACCCGATCCCTATGTTCATGTTTTAACTCAAAGAAAGCATCCTGCACATGCTAGCTCATTTTCAGGAACCTCCCTGTTTTACATTCATATAGTTTCACAGGAGTTGCCCAACACAATCATAGTGTGTGACTCCTGGCTGCAGTGCAATTCCAGTGGAAACACTGGGGGTCAAGAGCCTCTCAGTGGCAGTTGTTCAGGGAGTGGCAAGTAGCACATCACTCATTCACTTTCCTACCCGTCTTTTTCTAACTCATCCAGAATTTCAAGCTGTTTTTATGCATGCAATGCAGCCGAGGTGCAAGTGAGGTTAGAACGCAAATGTGTGACGTTAAATGATATTTAACCTGCAAGCTCTCTTGTAGAAAGTCTGTGTAATGTCCAATTACATGCATATAAGTATAGCACAGGTAATTGTCCAGAGAATTCATAGCAAGTGTGTATTATGTGTGCTGCCTTCTGTATGCAGCAGAAGCCTATTTTAAACCAAACAGAGTACTACAGTAATGAGAAAACGACCATGAAGCAGGGTATCTGTTGTCATTGTTGTTGTGTGCTATATGTAATATTTGGACAATGTTTTGACCTGACCTCTTCTTGATTTTTTTTTTCACCTGCTTCGACCCATTAAATGGCTGTTCTTATTTGCTATCACTCCTCTACCAACTAGTATGTTCAACAGGCTGTTATAGCCTCATTTAGTGCCGCTATGCCAAGAAAACATATACAAGGAATTTTTCAACTTTAAAAGAGCAGCAGAAATCTTCATATGGAGAGTGGAGACATCGCAGTAATTAAAAACCAAACAACTGCTTACTGTTTGGTTTAGTTTAAGCACCAGAACTGCTTGGTTAGTGTTAGGAAAAGATAAGAATATTTTTGGTTGAAATATACTGCATGTTAGAAAGCTCTACTTTCTAAATTACCAGGGTGGAGAGCCCAGTGGAAATTTGACTTGACCCAAAGAGGTTTCCTTACATAATCTGTCCACCTTTAGCAATAATTAGATAGATGATAATGCATCTTCTGACCCACTAATAGCTACAGGAGGGCACCTGCTAGACATATCTATGGAAGTTACTGCAGCGGATGATGTTCATTTAATGGGTGGATAACACTCAAAGCAGATGGTTTAGTCCTGCATTTTTGCACACTGCTTGAAATATTGAAAGTCATGTTGCTGAATTGTTTAAACAATCTTTATAAATTCTTGGCTATGACCTAAGACATTGAACAGTGTATTTCCCTATGCCTATCATCTCCCCTGTAATCTTAATCCTATTTGTACTAGGAAACTAAGGCTGGGTGTCAAAGTTATTTTGTGCTAAAAATTATGGAGCAAACCACAGACCAAAAGTAATCAAAGTGGCCAACAATTGTTTAGAAATGGGACTAATTAAAAACAGACCCTTTTCAGTAAGACTTTTTAATGTGGTTCATTTTAAGCAAAATGGCCCTTTCGCCATTAAATTGAACCAAACCGCATCAAATACACTATATTTTACTTTAGAAGTCTTTGAGGAGCTTAAGAGGGAGACTTGCTAGTTGGATTTGATATATTTTAGAATATAATTTAAATTCAATCTTCCTGTTTAATAACTGCCCATGCTTGAACAAATACAATCTATGTGTGCATGAGAATCCTTGACTGTGCCTGCCTGGGTAATCAGTGTCACTCCAAAAACGTCGCCTTTTGTCCAAGGCTTGTGACAAACAGCGGCTGTAATTGCAACAATTGTCATATATCTTTCTACCAGATTTGTCTCCCTCTCAACCCCCTTAACAAGCCCTTTGCCCTTTGAAAGGCTCTGATATGCTTCTGGCCTTTAAAGGCTCATGTGGTAATGCTATTAGGGGTCTCTTTACCCTTTTCAGATCATTTCTTAATGGTAAGGAAACACAGGTAGATCCTTGTGACCTCTGAGAGAGACAGAAAGAGAAGGAGACCATGCCCCTTTGACATTTTAACATGTTATATAATCAGTTGGGCATATTCGGGAAGTCCAATTAACTTTGGTTCTTAGCACAGCACATTTGTCAAACTATATAATTTAAATGTCAAGACTTGGATTTGATTGGTGAAACTGTGATCCTTGACCCTGTCAGTGCTCCTCTCATTTATATTTCTTTGTCTTTTTTCTCATGGGAAACAGTTAATATCTTCTTTTATTCTTAATTTATCACTCCTGCTCTCATTTTTCTTTTATTCTTCCTTTATTTTCCCTTCTTCTCCTTCATTAACTCATCTGGATTGGGAGTGGTCCCTTTGTCTCTGTTGATTAAGTATCCTACATTTTGCTGAATATGTTAGCCAGAACAACTTACAGTAATAGGCTCATTATATCTTATTATATAAACTTGTTTTACGTCATTTTTATGAAGGTTAAGTGAAGGTTTAAATGAAAGTTTTCTAAACTGGAAAATGGACAGGGAGGAGGTAACCAATGAGCATCGTATATGGTGTGGGAAGAGAGAGTGACATACATGAGAATAAAGTCTGTTAGGCACCAATGCTAGATTACAAAGCTTGGTGTGAAATTAAAGCAATGAAAATGAACTAAACAAATTTTGTATGTACCAAAAAGCGGGAAGGATAACGCATCGTGCCACAAATGAGGGTGAGTGGGTTTGTGTAGGTTGACAATTGTTGCTGACAAGCAGCTATCCCCTTGCTTCATTTGTTCGGTGAACTTACTTTAAAATTCTTTTTTCCCAATAAAAGTAATTTAACTCATGATGTCTAAGAGATGAACAGAAGAAAGTCGTGAGAGAGAGGGCAAGTTGTCAGATGCGGCTGTGGTTGGATTTATTAGACTTAGTGTGTTTGTGTGTGGATGAGTGATCTTCACCTAAAGGTAGTGTGCGTGTTTGTGATCTGTTTGAAGGAGTTATCTTGACTGAGATACAAAGGGTGAAAAAGGGGAAGAGATCAAGGGCTGATGAGAAAAGAGGAGGGTGAGGGAAAAAAGTGGAGGAGAGGAGGAGGCTTTGATAATTCCCTTTGAGTGGTCCAGGTGGGCGGGGTCCAACCGCAGTGGCATCAAACTAAGCTTATCTCAGCATTTTTTATTTATTTATTTATTTTTTTCATTTTAGCTCTAGGTGGGTGTTTTGTTTTAAAGTTTTTTTTCTTTAACCTTATTAGACAGCAGAAGCCTGAGGAATTTTGACTGCTATTTATTAATAAAACATCACCCAACAGGAAAGAGAGATGACATGAATCAAAGGGCTGTATTTGAAAGGGAGGATTGATTCTCCCTAATTTTTAGTGCAGAAAAAGATTAACAGGAAGTATGTGTTCTGCAGGAATAGCTGCAACTTTAAACAACCATGTTGGAATTTAATTTCTACTGTAAAATGAGACGTGAAATGGAGTCTCTAAATGAAAATATGCTGTGGCTACAGGAGCACAGGATGTAAGAATATAAACATAATACAGATTCAGTAGTTCTTCTTTGAAACTCTCTCATAGGAGAATTTAGGGGGAAGTGATGTTGAGTTCCTGACTGATTTAAGTTGTGCTCAGACCTGGCCCAATTGCCAGGTAATAATGCACATTTTGTGTGTTTGTGTGTGTAGCTGTGCGTGTCCACCAGGTTTTGAGGGCCGACATTGTGAGATAAACCCAGATGACTGTGAAGACAACGACTGTGAGAACAATTCCACCTGCATCGATGGGATCAACAACTACACCTGTGTCTGTCCACCCAACTACACAGGTAGACACCCACAAAAACAATCACTAATATACCCTCGGTCTTTGCCCCTGAGAGGCTGGAAGGGTCACCAAGTCCCACACATACACACACATACAAAATCATATTTTCCACTTTACTGGATGGTAAGTTAGTAATAGACAGGCTTGCTGCAGTGACCTGAAACTGTTCCTGCAGGAGGTTTAAAGAGCAATCACATGAGAAGGGGGGGGAGTAGGAGAATGAGAGTGAAATGGCAAAGATTGACTGTGTACTAGAGGGAAAGGGAAAAATAAACAGAGCAACGGAAAGGGTAAAGAAATCGCCGATAAAGGGCAAAGGCTGAGAAAGCGGGAGAGAGAGAGCTGCCCTGGCAGAGTCCAGCAAGTTGAAGCTAAACTGCTGACTCGGAATTTAAGTTTTTCTGTCTGTGACAGTGTCCTCTAAGACAGACACACACACACACACAAACATCAGGTCCCCTTTAACACTGGACCTCAGTCAATACACACTCACCGGCACACACACCATGTCATTATCGTTGTTGGCTCTGAGAGTCCTTGCACACTGCCAGCCACCTTACCACATACAGCTGTTGCACACACACACACATTCATGCGCACAGCTGGTTCCTCTGGCTCTAAACTCTCCACTCAGCTCAGTGAACCGCAGCATAATCATCAGGTGTCACATTAAGAGGACAGTACTTTGCTAGTCGCTCTGCTTTCTCCAAACTCAGCAACCAGGACTGTCACGTCATATTTGCACCACAGAGAGAAAAATCCAGATTTAATGTCACAAGACCTTTTAAACAGCTGATTTAAGGTTTCTTCAATGTGTTCAACAAATTAAATGTCACACTAGCCTTTTGATTATGAGAAACTGTGCAACTTTTACCATTTTAGGCTTATGATGGCTCATGATAAAGGAAAGGTCAGGAGGTCACAAGAAGATTATAATTGATCCTCCATGAACTATAAAAGTTGAAATTGCAATCTAGAAAGTATTACATTTTGAGTTAAATATGGTGTGACAAAAAAGCCAATAAGGTAATCAGTATTGTAAAGATTTCCTGACAGTCTAACCACCGGTTTTGTTCAGATGGACCTATGCATGTCCCCAGTCCATGGAATATGTTTCTGTTTTCCACCTGTGATGCCTTGTTCCTGACAAATAAGCAATCATGAAGCACACAGATCACATACCTTCACCCCCCCCCCCCCTTTTTTTCAACCTTATTTAACC
>VUQS01015520.1:29991-43422 GCA_015108495.1 Heterochromis multidens
TTTTTTCCACTTTTACACAGTGTTAACTCCCTTCTCCATCAGTTCTGAGAAAATGCTGATAATGCTATTCCCTTTGTGCATGGGGACACCCAATGCACATCTGAGGCCTTGACCAAGATGCTTTTTTTTCCACTGCTATTTGAAGATGAATGAGAGTGCATGTGAAAAGTTTTGCGTGGCCCGCTACTCCCATCTTTTTTCTTTAGTGTTTTTTTCTCTGTTACCTTCACTTTCAAGTTTTTTTTTCTTGCACAAATTCTGAAAAAAATATTCAGATCATTCGTTGATGATGCAGTAGGCATAAAGCATAAGCCTAAAACACGATTTAGTCTTACATGCAAACTTTCTTAATTGATGAAAATTTTTTTCTTTTTCAACAGGTGACCTGTGTGACGAGGTGACTGACCCTTGTCTCCCTGGTTTTGATCCCTGTCAGCATGACTCCAAGTGCCTTCGTGTCGGCCGCAGTTACAGGTGGGCAACAGCTTCAAAAGAGGGTACTTTCAAAAACACCTAAATGTGAAAGTGACAGTGAGCTCAAAATATTAAAAGCTGACTTTTTTGATACAAGTGGGATCAGGACGATGTAATACTAATAAATAAAAAAAATAAAAAATTGCTGACCTCTGTCAAACAGACAACTGTAGATACAGATGTCTGAACTCATTACAGTGGAAGATGAAGCTATATATAAGTAGGTACATTGAGATAAGTATTTTTAAATTAAATATATCCACTTTAAGATGTCATCTTTGATGGAGGAATTTTAGAATCTTTTTCGACAAAAAATCTTACATTGCAAGGTTTTGTGTTGCAACCTTTTATACAGTATAAAACCATAGTACATTTTATCATTAAAAAAATATAAACTGTGAATTATTATGCTATCAGATTAAAAGCAGGTTTCCGTTAGGAAAAGCTGAGTTTTTTTAATAGCTTAAGTTAATGTGTTTCTTGCAGAATGCTTTCACATTGATCTATAAAAATTTCATAAGAATCTGTATTAATTAGTAAGTGATGATCATTAAAAACTGTTCACTTACTGCCTGTTCTGTTTGTTCCTATTTACTCTGTTGAAAATATTTTATGAATGTGGAACTACTAATAGATATTTTTGTGCAAGCATTTCTCACACTTATCCATGAAAAATGGGAAAATGTGATATGTAAGTAGAGCTCTGTTACTGACCATGTAGAAATGAACCAAACATGTCGCCTCTTCATACAGTAAAACATCTGTAAGCAAGAGGAAAAGTCTGTTGCCCACACACAAAATATTTTTTTCCTTATTTCCATGTCACTCAAGGTGTGAGTGTTTACCAGGCTACGTGGGCCAGCACTGTGAGCAGGACTATAATGACTGTCTGGAGAACAAGTGTCAGCACGGAGCAGAGTGTGTGGATGCCGTCAATGGCTATACCTGCGTCTGTAAAGAGGGTTTCAGGTGAGACTCGTGGAAACAAATCAGACACAAACATAGTGAAACACTGCAGGGCCAGACTGGGAGGGGATACAGATGGCACTTCATAATCAGAGACTTGACTGTTTCGACCTACTGCGTATCTCTGTGTGTTTGTGTGTGTGTGTGTGCTGCAGATGCAGCACCATGTGGTTAATTATAGCAGAGACTGTTGGCGAGAGAGAAACAAATTTATCACAAGGGACTGAGGGGAAAAAAAAAAAGAGAGAGAGTCATAGGTATGCAGGAAAAGGAAAGGAAGAGGAGACAGAGCCATGAAGAAAATGATTGTATGGGTAAAAAGGAGGAAATTTTAAAAAAAGTTCAGAGTTTCACAGATGAAGAAAGATCCAGGTGAAAACAAAAAAATATACAGAATCTGTTTGCAGTGTCATGCTGAGGAAAGGTGTCCATTTCAATATTTCAGGATTATTTATTAGCTTTCTGCTTTAGCCAGTGCAATCTCCTGATGTAATCCGAAGAGACAAATTACAGAACAAGTAGTAAACAACTTTTGTCACATAATACTGATAAAAAAATCATCCAATTAAAGCTCCATAAATAAGTTATCTTCTGTTTAATCTACTTCTGGCTCAGCGGGCTTTTCTGTGAGAACCCGCCACCAATGATCTTGCTGCAGACCAGCCCCTGCGACCAATCCGATTGCCAAAATGGCGCCCAGTGCCTGGTGGTTGCCGGGGAGCCCATCTGCCGCTGCATGCCCGGTTTCTATGGCAGCAAATGTGACAAGATGGCCACTGTTCACTTCCTGGGTCGCGATGGGTACGTGGAGCTGCCGGGCGCAAAACTCCGCCCAACTGCTCATATTTCGTTACAGGTAGGGTTAACCTTTGACCTCTGTGCATTCATTTTTGGTTTTCAAAATGTACAAATCCAGTAGTCAGCAACTTTCTGTAGAAAAGCTTTTATTTTGAAATAAACCTGAACGTACAAATGCAATATTCTGTAGCACTCCTTGGAAAACATTTCTGTGCTGCTTGAAATAAAGCTGTGAGACATTCTAATCAAGCCTATAGAGTTAGTGCAGACGAAGCAAAGCAAACATCTGCTCCACCCTCTGTTTCCATGGCACACTGAGCACTGTGCCTATGCACACACACATGCATTCACACAGACCACATATTTTGGACACCTGAGAGTCATGTCCAAATAGACACATATTTTTCTCCTTTTTTGAAATGAGTATGTAAGTAGGCGAAATAGAAACAGGAATAAGAAGGCGGTTTAATTGATATTTACCACCTGTTTGGAACCATGTGGGCATGCACTTGTGCATGTGTGTATGCGTGAGCTTTTGCGTTCCTGCCAGGAGCTTTCAATGTCAGTGCCAAGGCTGTTAAAACTCTACCAGGAGGCCCTGACTCAGTGGTAAGAGAGAGAAAATTATAAAAAAAAACAAATGAAAAAGCCACTGCACTTCATAAATCACTATATGCTTTTTTCCTTTGTTTTTAACACTTCTCTCTTTCCTTTAAGACTGCATCCAAATTCTCTGTTCATCTGCTTTTCTGTATCTCACTCTTTTCTTCCACCTTCCCTTCTCTTGCTCTTTCTCTTTGTTCTCTCTCCCCCCTTTTCTCTTTTTGGCCTGCCTCGCTTTCTCTTTTTTCCAGCAGCTTGTTAGCAGGTGTTGACTTGGCTATGCTCCATTGATGCCAGAGTGTTAAGTGCTTGGCCCCATGGCCCCATTTCCACTTGCTAGTTAGTTAGCGCTTAAAGGAGCACGCGAGCAAGTGTGACATGTCGAGTGTGTCTCTGAGACAAGTGTGGTGGAATTTTTTTTTTAAATGTGTTACAGTTGATGGTATGAAATAACCACCGTAAATCAGACACCCATTTAAGCTGCTTTCCACTGAGTCAGATATGCATCAACAATCTTGACTGAAGCTAAATATTAGTTTTTCTCTGAATAGATGATTTTTGAGGTCTGAAAAAAATGAGGGTAAAGTGTAAAGATTTTACAGTGCTAAGAAGGGAGAGACTGAAGTGACAAAAGTATATCCATATCGTTTCAAGCTTGTAAAAGTAGGGTTAAAAACTGTGGAAGATTGGAAACAGTGAATATCTGTTTTGTATATTATCTACCCTAGCTTATATTGGCTAACCTGAACTTATTTTACTCAGGCGATGTAATGAATGATTCCAGACTATGCTATTATCTATGTTGTTATCATTAGATGCACATAAACGCTGCTTTCATCTAAGTAGAAGTGAACAAACCAGGTCCATTTGTATCTACATATGCCACTATGAGTTTTAGCCAGATGATTAAATAAGCCAATTAATTTAAATAAAGCAAGTTGTAACAGACTGTGGACATTCAGTATCAAATTCTGTCATATTTGTCTGCTGTATTGCTGTAGTACCTTGATGAATTATCAGCTGTATGTATGATCTTTGTATGATCTTAAACTATTTTGTTGCTGTTTTTGTGTCCAACTTTTTTGTCTCTCTAGGTGGCTACAGACAAAGACAACGGTATTTTGTTGTACAAGGAGGACCATGACCCCCTGGCAATTGAGCTTTATCAGGGACACATACGGCTTATTTACGACATTGCCAACTACCCACCAACCACTGTGTACAGGTAGGCCACAACAGAGAAAAGTTGTCCCTCACATTCTTAGAATTCACATTCACTTATTTGAATCAATTGCTGTATTATAAAGGTCAAGTTTAAGCATGCTTTGAGTACTTTTGAGGGGAAAAAGATCCATCCACGCTTCTATCACTTTTATCTCACTAATGTAAGAACACTCATTATTACATTTACTTTGACGTGGAAGTGCATCAATTTAAAATCACTTCAGTTTTAAATTCCATTAAAGTTATAACATGCATTGTATCCAGATGATACATAGGTTCAAGGTAGTTTAAGCACACTTTGAAAAATAATACCTAATAATAATACCATACCTTCTCAGGAAAGCATGAAGAAATTACTAAGGTTTAATATAAACAGTAGGTTAAAGGTTACAAAATGCAAACACATCCATTTGTTTACATATATATATATATTTTGAATGTATGTAAAGCCACCCTATAACTTTTATAAGATTTAAAAATTACAGAGATTCAAAGTAGTAAAAAAAGTATTTTCTTTTTACCTGAGTTAAACAATCTTTTGCCCTGACTCGGGACAACAGTTTGACCCCTTAGATACTTTCTAATTAACTACATTCACATATAAATGGATATTTTAGGGTAAGCTGTCGAAATAGCAAAGAATATCGAGGAAAAGAACATGGCAGTGTTTTTTAGTAGTAATAGGACACTAATTAGACCATTTAGGGTTTTATTTTTAACATATCAAGGTTTTCCTTAGGCCTTTTAGCATCATTATACTTATATTTGGTCACTGTATTCAACTGAAATAAGAAGAAATATAGTTTTTAGTAACACAAGTTAAAAGCCTCAACTCAGACTTGTTTAAATAATAAAAGTAATTTAATACAATCAGCAGTCGCTTAATGCAAACCCACAGTAAGCAATGATAAGCAATTGTAAGCCATTTAAAGCAGTACCAAGCGATGTAAGCTGTTGTTGCACAATTCACTATGAGCTGATTAATTTTTTTTCAACTTTTTGTCTGGTTGCGCAGGAGACTACAGTGTGCACTCTAAAATTAGCAGAGGGTGATGTCATCCATAGTTTTGTTTCATACAGATATAAGAAGGGGAGAAAATTATAATGTAAAAAACCACATACAATATTACCTCAAGTAATATTTAATTTTTTACACACAGACAGCAGTACACATCATGTGTAACAATAACGTGTAACACTTTGGCTCATCAGAACAAAAATTTTATTTTTTTTTACTGCATCATTTGAAAAACAAAAATAGCTAGTGGGAAGACAATTCATCCAAGCTAAGGAAGTTAGGTACATTGGAATGAAACAACATATGTGCCTATACATATTGTACATATACAGTGTTTACTGCACAGGGAAGGGTGAGTGCATTACTCTGCCAATCCAAATACATTCCTGCTAGAGTTCTCGTTCCAGTGTATAAAGGTGTAGCAGTGTGTGGGGAAAAAAAGCTTAGAACAGGTGGTTGAGGGAGGAAAAAGAACACAAAATTGCAAGAGGAAACAGCTAGGTACAAGGGAAATTTTGACCTGCTATTGAGAAAAACTAATACCAAGAATGCCACTGGTGTGAGAAAGAGGCTACGATTGCCTTGATCAAAGTCTGATGTTTTAGTAATTGTACCAAAGTATGAAATTAATTAATCCTACAATGCTAAATAAATATTGAAAAATTTTTTAAACCACTTAAAAAGATTCACTGAAAGATCACAACACTCAGAGGAAAAAAAAAAACATCAGTGTAATTCTGTGAATTAAGAGAGAAAAAAGAAAGGAAGGTTGAAAGAAGGAAGAATGGTCCTTGCTTTCTTATTCACTCTTCATTCCCCTTGCTGTATATTTCTGAGTGATTTTCTTAACATCTTGCTTTGTGGGTTTTTTTCACTCCTTCTCTGGATAAAGACAAGGTCATAAGAAAAAGAGACAGTGGTCTTATTGGTTTTAATGATAATATGCAACCTGTTCATAATAAATTTGAGTTTAGGATTAAGAGATTACACCATATTACAAATCCCTTAAGTAAATGAGGGAAAAAAAAAATTAAGCCACAATTTACTAGGTCAAGGGCAAGACTGTCTCTGCATCTGATATTTCAAAAGTGAATCATTTACACCATCAAATTTTTGTATGCATAACTTTAGCTTATTGCCTTTTTTGCTTGTATGTCATAATTAGACAAACTTACATTTGTATTTTTCTGAAAACATAAATTCAGGCTTTATATAAATTAAAATTGATAGATGTTAGTTATGTTTAGTTTAATTGTGAAAATAAGGCAAGAAAGTTTTTGCCTGTAGTAGAGTTAAGTTGTTAATGACAGTATATATACAAAATGGACATGCCTTGCAGATAACCTTGTGGTTCTGTTTATACGGCATTTGGTGTCTGTATAAACTGACATGTTCACATGTTTGTCATCAGGTGTGATCCCCACATGTGATGTGCCCTGTGATAAATTTTGCATCTGTTTTAACCCTGTAGACAATCTGGGTATTTTGGATCCAAAAATAAGAATTTGAGTTTAGGATAATTACTGCTTTTTTTTTTTTTTTTTGCGTTGAACATAGTGTTAGGATTCAAAACACAGAGGGGCGTAGCTCAATAGCGATGCTGCCAGTATCAAATATTTAGCAGTTGCTTATACGACTCATATATTGATAGTAATCAACTTTGTTCCACACCTCCACCAGTACAGTTAGATTTCAGTGCTAGATGAAGGGCTTTTACCTCTGAATGTACTGTAGTAGGTATTTAAGTATAATCTCATATTGTTTTGATGCATTTTTTTTTAATATTTGCTAAGATGATTCATATAAACAGAGTCCATATTGAGCCATGCAGGTTAATTTTTTTCACTTACTGTTTGTCCAAGGATGTTCAAGTTCACCTCAGCTCCAGAGCTGCAGCCTGAGCTATAAAGATGTTTTTCTTGGTCAGAAAACAACCTGTTAACCTGTCAACTTTGTCTAGTTTGTTGTAGTTTTTGTAATTTTTCCATTTCTGTGGTGATATTCTGTTTCTTTTGGGTAGGGTGACATGTAGAAGCCACATATTTCAAATATGACCTTAACCAGAATATGTGCTTTTGTTTAACAATGAATGACATATTGGGAAAAGCAAGGAGAATACAAGAGAAATGGATCATTAGAGAGGAAGGAAGGATCAAATGAAAGACTGGAAATGATGGGATGAATCTAATTAGGTATTGGCACAGATGGGGTGGGATGGAGGCAGGGTTGTAAGGGTTGAATAGGAGAGGGGACAGCCAGAGAGACACACACATGCATAGAAAGACAGATTGATCAGCTAACAGGCTGATACAGATAGAAAGAGACCCAGAAAGACAGATGGATGGACTGATGCTGGACGGAAGGCATGAATGAAAGACCAGACGACACAATAAACAGATAACTGAGTAGAATACATTGCCCGCCAAAGGAGGAAAACGGAAGGGGTAAAACAGATGGATAGAAGCCGTTGAAATGAAAAGACCATGTAATGCAGTTGAACTGCAGAATGGATGAGAGGACTGAGGGATGACCGAGGGATGGAGTGAAAGAGGGGGAAGAACAGAGGGAAAAAGCAAACCACAGACTGAGTCAGGGAATTATCCCTGTCTGGTCTTGTTAACTTGACATGGGCCACGCCTGGGAGGGAGACAGACAGACACAGCGCAAGAAAAACTGAGAAAAGTGGAGAAAGACAGATGAAGACAAGGCAGAGGGAGAAAGTATACCTGTACTTTAAGAAAAGATAAAATGAAAGATAGAAAAAATAAAGTGTTAAATGGAAAGAAACATATACAGATAAGGGAGTGAGAGAGTGTGAAACAAAGATCCATACAATGAAGTCATGTCTAAGCATAATGCTATAGCTTTTAGTAAACAGTGTCTCTGGAAGGAGACAAGGCACAACTCCAGTCCTGAGGCTTATTTTACCACAAGCTGCTATGCATTGCCATTTTTTGATTGCATGACTCTGAGCATTGCAAATGGTCTATCTTATCTCCCCTAATTTGGAAATACATTGTAAACTGACTCAAACCACATGGCTGGGCAGGCACCACAAAACACCCAGCCACCATTGAACTGATAGTGTCCAGAATGGCGTAACTGTTTAACCACCACAATCTTAGTACAGCAGTTCTGGCAGATCCCAAATATGGCACTGTCTATACAGCGGTTGTACAGCTGAGGGCCAGAAACCAGTGCCAGTCCCTGGGATGTTTCTGAGTGATCCTTGGGTTAGTTATCTTGTGAAGAAACTAGAGAGCCAGAGCAATATGTTCAAGCCAGTTTGGCACAATGAGCTGAAATGTAGCAGTGATGGCCAGATAATACACTCCAGTGTTAAATGGGGAAATCAATGAGTCACCTTAGTTAAAATTTGGCTTTGGCATATGCATTTTATTCTTACAGATTACATCTAAGTCCCCTTGTGGAGTTCTTTTATCAACAGATTTTACAGTTTACAGTAATAACCATTAAAATAACCGTTAGTAATAGCCAATAAAACACATTGTGTCCAACCTTAAATGTTAGCAAATGTGATCATTTAATTTATTTCCTCATAAAACATATGCACAATCACTTTCTATACATTCTGCTCCACACATGTATTTTAGATGTTAAGAGCCCGTGCAGTGGCCATTATCCGTTGATATCAATTGATATCACACATAGATGACACCAACTGACAGCCTGCTCCACCAACTGGCAGGCTCAGTATGCAGTTACCACCTCATTTAATGATGGTTGTGACATCTCACTGAACATAAATGATGTTTCCACAGCTAAAGAAATATGCTGAAGGCGATAGGAGAGTTGGCAGTGGTATAAGTCACACAACATTGACCTTCAAGACTTGAGTTTGATACCCATCATTTGAACTAAACTTTAGTTTTGTTCAAATAAAGACTTAAAATATACACTTTCACAATGTGGACCACGTTACCATGTTTTTTTAGGTTACCAGTGTGAAGACTACACTGGAGATTTCATATGCACTTAATCACTGCCACTAGAGATTTTCTACATAATCTGGGTCACTACAGGTACAAGAGGGCGAATACTAGCCATACTTATATGAGTGATCACAACTGATAACAGCTATTCAATGGGATGAACATTTGTTGTGGGTTCCCAATAACAATACTAGAGCTAAAAAAAAACTCCACTGGGTATCTTTTGTACTATAAAGGAGAGGGGTGGATAGTGGAGGTACACACATTTACATACATACACTGTGTATGGGAGCTGTACTTTCATGTGCATATACCTTTTGACATACGCAAACCTGTCCAGACAACACGACACATATTGACAGCAAAGAAAAAGAAGGGAAAAGAAATAAGTGAGTGCAAAAAGGGGGAGAATTTCAACAGGGCACCAAAAAAATGCAGAGGCAGAAAGCAGAGGGAATAATTAAAATGAAATGAATACAAGAGATGTGTCGAAGAGGGGAATGTCTCTTTTTGTAGATAAAAAAAGAATAGGGATGGAAGGCAGTGACAGGAGGAGAAGCAGGGGAAGTGGTACGAGTCTTTCACTGTGCCCTCATTAGCAACAGATGAAAGTGTTAAATGAACATGTGTGTCTTTGTGTGTGCACGCTTGTGTTCAGGGGACGGGCACAGCGCGTGTGTTTGTTGTGTATTCATGGCGTGCCCTTTACTAAATGTCACACTAATCTCCCATCAGGTCAAAGAGAGCACATCTACTGTTATTCATCAGTAAGTGACAGAGGGAGGGATGCAGGGATGGATGGGTACTTGAAAGGAGAAAGGGATCGAGTAGTAAAGGCAGTACAAGAAAAGGATAGGGGAATGGATGAGTGGGCAGAAAGGAGACAGAAGAAAGACAGGTAGAGTGGTGAAGGATGATTATGATGGATGGTTGAACAGGAGACAAGGGAAAGTGATGCAGAGATGGCTGTTGTAAAGAATGGAAGAAGCATTAAAATGGCCACAGATTTGAATCAACACATGTCAAACACAATCATTTTTGCAGGGGATTACATAACATAACAGTTGGCTTTCATAACGTTGTACAGGTGTTCCTTTAATTGTAACTCCCTTAATTCCACAGTGTATTCCATACACCCTCTATAGAAACATACATACAAACAAATGACCATAGCAAATGACCAATTTATGTGGCATTCAAAAAAATTGCACTTACAGCTACAATACATGTATTATTAATTCATACTCACAGAACCTTAAACATAGTTTCTATTCAGATATAGGTCTTCCTCAAGATTTTGGGCCTAGATTTGGGTGCATAAAATGACTCAATGTCTGACCTGAATCTGGCTCTTAAAAACCACATGGCTGTGGTTAAAACAGACAGACAATCCTTGAACATTATAGGTTTAAAATTCTCAGAGGCTATTGAGACATTCAAATACTGAGTTCTTAGAGGCCTGAAACAACAAGTCCTCATTCCTGAGACTCGACATCAAAACGCAGTGAATCCACTCCTGAAAAGTACAAATTTCATCTGAACTGGCCAGCCTGGTTTAGTGAAAGCTGAAAAAAAGAGGGAAGGAAAACAGTGAAGGAGCACTCCGTTCTGCAGCTGCCGTCTCAGTAATGACTAATTGAGGTTACCACAGCAATATGGAACTGGGAAGCCTGTCTGCTGAGCATCATTTTAATCAGACTGGGCTGTTTAACACACACACACACACATGCAGTCTCACAAACAAGTAAACTGATTCAAACATACATGTATGTTGTGCAAAGACTACCCATACATGTCCATGCATATACTGTACATACAGCTATACTTGTATGAACTTGTAGATATATAGTATTTCACAGATACATTCACGGATGCATGTTTGCAAGCTTGAACTCAGAAGCAGCAAATGTGCTTTAGAAACACTGTACATAAAGGATAGCAGTGGCTAATTAGATTTAACAGTGTAAGTGGATCTCCTCAGTTGTTTCTAATCCAAATATTTTTTTCAGTTTGAGATAAAGTCAATGACCTGTAATTACTTCTGGGTTTGTATTAGAGTCTGTTATATGACAGAAAGCCAGTTTTGGGGTTTGGGGAGTTCTTTTTGGTGAAGTTTATTTGTGTGTGTATGTGCTCATTCAGGATTTTGGACTGACAGGAAATTGGCGTCCCTTGTGGGTTTGGATGAATACAGTGAAAGTTAGAGAGAGGGGCAGTTTAAATCTGCTACGGCTGTGTGTTTGTTTTTATTGAATTCTATAATGAGCTGGGTTTTTTTTACTAATACACAGGGCTCACACAGTCATCTTCAGAAGAACCTAAAACATACTTAATTATGCACACATGCACAGACATACAGTGTATACATCCATCCATCCATTCATTTTCTTAACTGCTTGTTCAATTCAGGGTCAGGTTGGAGCCTATCCCAGCTGTCATAGGGCGAAAGGCGGGTACACCCTGGACATTATATCTCAGGGCTTACACATAGAGACAGACAACCATTCACACTCACATTCACACCTACAGTCAATTTAGAATAAACAGTTAACCTAACATGGATGTCTTTGAAGTGTGGGAGGAAGCTGGAGTACTCGGAGAAAACCCCCACAGGCACAGGGAGAACATGCAAACTCCACACAGAAAAGCTCCAGCTGGTTAGTGTATTAAAACCCAGGACTTTATGCTGTTATATATTTTTAATTTGCAGAATAATTCATAAACATGCAGGCACACACATCCTAGTCATGTGCTTAAAAATATCCACTTAAAAAAAAGGAAGCAAGTTTAATGTTGGTAACCTTCAAACTCATGCTCACCTGCAGGGCTGCCAGCTGCTCGGACTTGGACACACTAATCATTAGTCATCTACTTCCACCTGGTGGAGCTTTGGTTTCACAACAAGTCCAGTGCTCAGTTTTGTCTGTGCATTATGTGCATTATGCGTTAAAAATGTGTTTATAAGGTTCCCGTGCAACGAATCAATCTGAGAGTTTTCAGCTTTGTGAGCAGCTCCATTTGATTTAACAAAGCAGACACTTGAACAAATGAGAAAAAAAGGAGAGGAAGAGCTTTTGGAATAAAAGCAAAGAAGCTTTAGAAGTGGAATAGGAGTAAAAATTACTGTTAAATGACATTAGGGCTAGAAGGGTGATTGAAGCAGAGCAAAAAGAGAAAAGATAAGATATGAGGAAGAGTTGAGGAGGAGAAATAAGATAAGGAAAAGGAAGTGATGGATGAAGGGGAAAGAAGAGAATGATCGGTAATGCATGAAAAAAAAAGCAAAGTATTGTTGAAAATTAAAGTTAGGCTTGAGAAGGAGGGTGGTGAGGTATAGAACTAATTTTTCGGGTTAGCAGACCATTTTGCTAGGTTTGCTAGGCCTGTTCTCAGCCTTTATTAAATTATATGGCTCCTAATGGAAACCATGTACGTGTCTGTGTTGAGTCTACAGTTGTTATTTTACAAGCTGCTAGTTGTATGCTAAACTAGACAGATGTCAGGAAAATCAAAAGGTTTTCGCTTTTGTTGATGGGCAGTCAGATTTCCTTCTAAAACACTTATTCAAAACTCAGATTAGCACTTTTAAATCATAAAGAATGATACAAAAAACAGATGAACTTTTATCCACTTGTGCAGGACAAGGACACATGAGAGAAGACAAAGCAAATCAGTCGATAATAAACTCTTGATTCTTTTTAAAGCACATTAATGTGTTATAGTGTATGTTGTAACCCATGCTGTTCTTTTGTCCTTTTGAATGGTCAGCATTTTTTATGAAAGTCACACTGGCCCATCTCCAGAACTCACAAACCTTGCTCCATTTGCTGTTAATGCAACATCACTGTAATCTGAACACTCTATAAACAGCTGTCAGTCAAAGCTGACTTAAGGCTCCTTAGCTAGTTAGCAAATGAGTGGTTGCAGACAAAGGGAAGTATTGTCCTGATGTTTCACTGTGGGAGTCTGGAGCAGACCACCAGCGGAAAGAGTAGCTTCACTTGTTCTTTTCTGTTTTTGATGTTCTGCAAGAACTTGGTTGAACGGAGGCACGGTCAACTTTACCACCCCGCCATCTACCTCTCTTTCCCTCTCTGTCTCTCATTCTTGCTTTCTCTCTTTCTCTCAGCTTTGCCAAACCACTGTCTCTATAGCTGTCTGTCTCCCCTCCAGCAAAAACCACTTAGCAGAGGATCTCAGACACACGCATTCACACATGAACACACACACTTTCTTCCCAGGGTCAAACATGGTGCAAAAGGTCATAATGTTGGTTCTTTGCAGACTCCTCTTCAATGGAAACATTTATTCTTCCAGAAAATATCAGAGCTCTAGTAAAAAAAAAAAAAAAAAAAAAATAAAACAAAAACAAAAAAAAAATAAAACAAATAACAC
>VUQS01015521.1:2417-23834 GCA_015108495.1 Heterochromis multidens
AAAAAATCCTTTCTTTTTTTTTTTAAAAAAAAAAAAAAAAAAAGGGCTGCCATGTGTAAAAATCCAACATTAAGAAATATGAAGCCTTGAATTTTCCATATTGGGGTGAATATTTTTACATATTTTAGCCTATCCTATACATATTTTTAATAAATTACATACAGTATCTTTTTATATGCCATTTTAGAATAAACTGTCAAATAGGTCGGCTGACGGGTGTTTCAGTTACTTCTGAGTACCACACATATAGTAGCTGTTTTTCCAGAAAGATTTATGTACAAATACTGTTTCTGTAGTATCTACATAGTTCTATATACTGGTAGAAACAACATTAACAATTTAAAATGTGTGGGAAAAATAAACTTTACACTCATCATGGTTTAAAACTTTCCAGAATCTCTGTCCTACAGAATTATTTTCTGCTAAGTAAAACATTTATAAAACACATATTAGCTGTTCAGTTATTACAATTTGCCTGGAGATACTGACATGTAATTTTTTTGGTGTGTACATAGAATAGGGGACAGAATATAAAGAATATATGTCTGAGATAAAAACTTACTAAAATACAAGGAGAGTTAAAGTCTACCTCAGCACATTGGGATGCATGTTAAGAAAAAACAGCAGAGCAGGGGACGGTATGAACAGGATGTCAAGTTTTTTTTTTCCCTGATAGCGCAACGTCCCCCCACATATGAATGACGGCAGGCACTTGAATGTCATCGCTGTGCGCGTATGAGGAAAGTGGTGGATAGTCACATGAGACTGATAGTCCTTAAAGAGTGTTTCTTGGAAAACAAATTGAAGAAGAAAGCTGCTTCCTCCTCAAGATTCCATGTCGTCTTCATCAAAAGATGGTGGCACAAAGCTGATTACCTCTTCATAGGTTAAGCCTGAGAACAGATAATTTGAATTATTTACCAACATACAGAATAAATAACTTAAATCCACCTAGTTACTAACAACGGGTCAACTTACCTTTCCATTCCTCAATTTCCAGCTCACGGCTTTCAAAGCTCTGGTCATAAGGCTCTGCTTCAGGCTCGTCATCTGGATCGTGGTACTGGGTAAAGTAAGGGTGGGCCAGAGCCTCAGATGCTGTGATCCGTTTGTCTGTATCCAGCACCAACATTTTCTCCAGCAAATCCACCGCTAGAACACAGCAGCAATAAAGGAGACAAAGGTGAGTATGAGACAAACTACAGGTCAGATCAAAATAGTCCTTACAGTGCATCCGGAAAGTATTCAGCACATCACTTGTTACACATTTTGTCATGTTACCGCCTTATTCCAAAAGGGATTAAATAAATTTTTCACCTCAAAATTCTACGCACAATACCCCATAATGACAAAGTGAAAAACGTTTGCTTGAAATTCTTGCAAATTTATTAAAAATAAAAAACAAACATATATAACATGTACACAAGTATTCACAGCCTTTTCCATGACACTCATAATTGAGCTCAGGTGCATCCTGTTTCCACCGATCATCTGTCAGATGTTTCTACAACTTGATTGGAGTCTACTTGTGGTAAATTCAGTTGATTGGACGTGATTTGGGAAGGCACACACCTGTCTACATAAGGTCCCATAGTTGACAGTGCATGTCAGAGCACAAACCAAGCCATGAAGTCCAACCTTCCAGAAGGACAACCATTTCTGCAGGACTTCACTAATCAGGCCTGTATGGTAGAGTGGCCAGACGGAAGCCATTCCTCAGTAAAAGGCACGTGACAGCCCACCTGGAGATTGCCAAAAGGCACCTGAAGGACTCTCAGACCATGAGAAACAAAATTCTCTGCTCTGTTAAAAACAAAGATTTAACTCTTTGGCCTGAATGCCAAGTGTCACGTCTGGAAGAAACCAGGCACACAACCATTTAACTAATACAACTTTGCTATTACACACTTATATCCAGTATATTTTTTATACTTGATTGATTTAACATGTGTAATAATCAGGGTTTTTCCTGGCTCAGAACTGGACACTGTGGAGTAACTACACCTACAAGCACAAATGCTCCATGTAAGCTAGAGACATTGCTATTTCATGTCAGTGCAAATTATTTTTCCTATTGCGCTGGCTAAAGCCAAAAATTCCTCCACACTTGTGGTAATTTAAAAAAAAAAAAAAAAAAAAAAAAAGTTAAATATTTTGATAAAACAATGCTTAACCAAATTTGCCTGATGCAAGACAAACTGTACATCCTCCCATTCAGGCATGTTCCAAGCATTTTAATTAACACTCAAATCACATGCATTACGTAAACATTGTGGCGTTATTTTCATAGTCAAATAGAATAGATAATCAGAATACACTGGCTGCACTGGCAGAGCGCTCTCATAAGCCTTGCTGTGACGAGCATGATGAGTCAAAGAGGAAAAAGGGAATATGTGGCATGAGAGTAGAGGATAGTATGCAGAAAGGAACTGGCAGGAAATATTTTAAACATCAAGTCTAGCTGCATTTGTCTCTTAACAGTAATGTAGATATCAGATGATGGATGACTGCATGGCCCTGATTCCAACTGTGGGGAAGAGATTGGGCATATGGGAAGGCGAAGGGAACTTGTCTCACCTCATGGCTGGGCATCCTGCTTATGAGGGAGGCTGGGGGCGTCCCTGTCAGGCGCATTATCTGCTGCAGCTGGTTTATATCTAAACCTTCTGAGTCAAGGGGTATCATAACATGGAGGTCAGCACATCAAAGAGCAGGTGCGGTTAGGAGGGCTGATGTATAGAAGGGGTAGGGGCTGGGGTAAGAACACACATGGGGTGAGGATGATGAGGATGTAAGAGAGAGGAAGACAGTTTCTAAACTTTGATATAAAGAAAACCTTCATTGCCTGCAACCTATATTCAGATAATCATGAACACTGTAGCCCAGTTTGGCACTTAGGTTTTGTTACTCTGTCATACAAAGTTATCAGCAGGACTCTGAAAAAGTCATAGTACATGCTGGAAAGAAGCAGAAATCAAAGCTCAAGTGTGATTAAAGCAGTGTGTTAAGAAAATTCAGAGCAAAACAGGTGCAGGTGTAGTAGCATTGACACAAAGTAGTAGAGTAGACCCAGGGCAACACAAAGGCAACGTGAAAAGGGGAAGATGAGCAGTGCAAAAGAAAAAAACAAAAACAAAACTGGATGAGATGGCACTCACAGACTCTGAAGAGATTTTCATCAAGAGCTCGGGCCCTGGCGTTCCGACGAGCATCATTATAAGCTTCAACTGATCAATATCTACCACACTCACATGAAGGAAAACAGAAAGGATGGAGGACGTAACAAGGACAGAAGGGTGAGAGGTACAACAGTCGATGCTGTCACCTGTATCTGAAAAGGTCCACTTATTCAAAATAAAAAAAAGTCAACCACCAACTTAATCATACAGTGTCACTCTGATGCATAAATGGCAGTTGATAACCAAAACAGTAAATACTCATAGATAAGTTGATAATCACTATAGCGCTTAGTGTGGCTGTGCGAAGTATTAGGATGCTTAAAAGCGCACTTAAAAATGACTGAGGGTAGTTGCAAGCCATAATAAAATATTAAAAAAGCAAATGACAAATGAAAGACAAAAAGCATTCGGAGAGTCAGAGGTGACCTCACTGGAACTAACAGGCTACAGTGCTGTAGTATTTGGTTTGCCCGGCCACATGTGTTTCTGTAGCTACTTCATCCATCACAGAACATGTAGCTGACATTTTCCATCCAAAATCCTTCAGAATAAACCAGTCAACAATATGCCTATAGTTTATCTACACCTTTAAAAAAAGAAAGTTTGGTAGGAACTCAGATTCATGTAGTTTGAATATGGATATGAAAAATATGACGTTTACAAAAAGCTGCTGTTATTCTGGGCATGTTCTTTCATAAATGCAATCCCAGTTGTCCTCTACTTCAATTCTCATTGATCTCTAAAGAAATCCTTGTTTTAGTTTCTCACCTGTCTGCCAGGTCCAGGACAAGTTACTACCCCAGGTGGAGGAGTTTAAGTATCTTAGGGTCTTGTTCACGAGTGACCGAAGAGTAGAGCGTGAGACTGACAGACGGATTGGGGCGAGCTGAGCATAAAAGAGACGCAGTCGATTTACCGGTCCATCTACGTTCCTACCCTCACCTATGGTTACAAGCTCTGGGTAGTAACCGAAAGAATGAAGTCGCAAGTGGCTGAAATTAGTTTCCTTTGAAGGGTGGCTGGGCTCTCCCTTAGAGATAGGGTGAGGAGCTCAGTCATTCGAGAACGACTCGGAGTAGAACCGCTGCTCCTTCATATCAAAAGGAGCCAGCTGAGGTGGTTCGGGCATCTGACTAAGATGCCTCCTGGACCCCTCCTAGGTGAGGTGTTTCAGCCATGTCCTACTGGGAGGAGGCCCCTGGCCAGACCCAGGACTCGCTGGAGAGATTATATCTCTCGGCTGGCTTGGGAACAACTTGGTGTCCCCCCTGGATGAGCTGGGTGAGAGAGGTCTGGGCTTCTCTGCTCAGACTGCTGCCCCTGCGACCTGAACCCGGATAAGCAGTAGAAAATGGATGGATGGACCTGTCTGCCAATATTTTATGTGTCCAAATACTACTGTTACTACTACTGTTGGTGCTGCTGTACTACTATGGGTGATACTGTGCTAACCTAACCAGATGTTTCATTCACAGCATGCCATGCAGAGGGTTTTTGTTTGACATAAATAAACAGCAATATGCATAAAATTAGGCATGCAACTACTGATTATAATTTACTATTAAGTCTTAAAGACAGTGATAAAATCATCATAGAATATTGAATCTAAAAATTAAATTAAAAAAATGTGAGAATCTGGAACAGTAGAGAAGACCTACTAGTACTGCTATTACTATTAAGTAATTTATTTCAAATAATTTTTGCTGATGGATAAACTGATGAATAGACTAATTACTGCTTCTCAACGCTGCAAAAATGTAACTGGACAACATGCCAAGAATTCTCCAAATCACATCTAACTAATAGTTTGAAGTGATTTGGTCATACTACTGCTCATCACACACTATCTATTACCCAAAAGGTAAACCACATATACTTGTAGCATGTCTGCTATTTTAAATTTTAAATATCAACAATATAGGAGTGTTCCTGTACATATACTGTACAAAGGCTTATGAGATGCATTGTATTCTTGTTCCCTCCCACTCTACACATGTGCAGAGATCAGCTTTCATTCAGACAAGTAAAAGGAGACAGACCAGAAAGACTGCTGTATATTCAGACAAACTCCGTGGGTGGGTAGCTCCACTACGTCTCAAAGCAGTTTCAAATGATTCAAACACACATACCCCTGCAAGGCATGCAGTGAAGGTGTAGATGGGCTGATTGATTATTTAGAGCAGGAATTATAAACACATTATGCAACAGCGTTTGATCTTTAACAAAAACATGAACTCAGTGGTGTGTGCTACCTACTGTATTTGAAGGTGTGTGTGTGTGTGTACTAATTACAGGGTCTTCCGATGTGTTTTTGTATTAAATCATGTGACAGCTCTGCTGAGTGTGTATGGGTTTTGTGGGAGGGAAACAGGAAGGTACTGTATCGTGGAAAAGCAGTGGAGATAAAAGTGGGCAGCACTGAGTCATAGACCACAGGGGACTATTAACTCCATATGAGAGTGAGTGTGCATATCATATACACACACACACACACACACACACACACACACACACACACACACACACACGCGCGCACGCACACACACACACGCGCACACACGCACACACACACGCTTTCTTGGCTATTCTGGCATGCAGCTCACTAAATTCAATACTCAGCAATGCATTTAAGTCAGCACAAAATAGGTAAAATGGTGCTTCTGTGTGTGCTTGCAACAGTGTTGCAATAGATTCTGTGAGAGCCTGGCAGTGAGTGCAGTGGACAACAATTCTTACATAACTAGTCTAATACATCTGTAAACCCTGTGCATATAAGCAGATTGAACTCAACTATTACCTCCTCCTAATCTAACAGAGACCTGCAGGTTGGCTACAATTTAAAATTTATTTTAGCGACAGAGGTGGAAGGATACGATCTGTGCCAGGGAAGAGTGTCCGTCCTGTAAGTAGTTCAGCCATGATGCAGCCCACTGACCAGATATCCACTATTAAATGAAAAGAAATCATTTAAAACATGCAGGACAACAAATGCTTTAGATATGATACAAATCCAAGCTTTTCAGCATAATGCAGAACAATATGGTTACACATGCATGCTGCACATGCATATGCAAATAATGTACTGTATCATCCTGTAATCTTCAATACTTTGCATTTTTTCCAAATTTAAACACTTCCTGATGAGAGCTGAGACTGCAGTTTTGTGATGGTATCTTGACAATTTGTCAAACTGTGAAAGAACTGTGTTGCTTTGTTTTACATGTGAAAATTTAATTCTATAAGTCTCATTGTTAAATAGAAATAGGCTTGCACAGTTTAAGTCCCCATCCATTTATTTGCCCACTTATACCAACACCACTTAATGCTTTGTAAAGCAAGTGTGAAGCAGAACTAAATGGCTCCCAACAAGGCAAATGTCTGTTTTGGATGATTTAGGCTGATGAAAAGGCCTCTAAACATCATGCTGAATAAACAAGAAAATAAACAAGAAAATCAAAAAGCTGTCCTAGTTTCTCTAAAGTTGTCTCCTCATTTATACAGAAGAAAAAGCTTCACATCCTTCTTTGTTTTGACATGAGCAGTGCACACTGCAAACATAAAATTCATTTTTCCATTATTGTAAACCCTTGAATGCTGACTTTTGTGAATTACAGCAACCCTAAACACACAGACATCAACAAGCTATTTCAACACAATTTTATGAAATTGCCCATGATGCAATGTTACATTCAGCCCAAAAAATTATGATTGAAAGTCTGTGTGCGTACCGGTCATGTTGTAGTGCATCCAGTTGAGCATGATCTCCGGGGCCCGGTACCACCGTGTGGCTACGTATCCTGTCATTTCATCATCTGTGTGCCGTGCCAAACCAAAGTCCAGGATCTGAGTGATGTGTAGGAGACAAAAAGACAAAAAAAATGAGACAGCATTCATGACTGAGCACCTTCAATCCTACAGTAAGTTATATCATATGTGGTGAAGCTTGGATCCGAATCAATCAGTTTACTCACCTTAAGCTCACAGTCTTCATTCACAGCCAGATTACTGGGCTTTAAGTCCTGAGAAGGAAAAAAAAAAAAAAGGGCCAGAGGCAGAAGTCCAGATGAGAATTTAGAAGCAACAGGGAGACATCCTGGTGACATTATTTCACACTTAATCTTATTGTAAATATTTGTGTGTTTCTTGTTTTTTGTACTCATTTGTCCAACTGTATTTTAAGTCAAATTTGTTTACCACAAAAAGAGACACAATCCACAATCAGAAAAGAAAAACATCTCAAACCAATTATTTATTTTGGCCACAATAATTGTGTAATGTTAATCTCATATCTTCGAGCTATAGCCTGTAGATCTGAATTAACAAAACACCATCCAGAATAGCTAAAGTGCCATTAATTGTTCTTGTCAATACCAGTTTAACCAGCGTAGGACTGTTTTTCTTTGTTCAACAACAATCAGAGCAGACATTTATTGACACATTCAGTGGGGTTGTCACTTACTCTGTGGATGATATCTGCAGAGTGGATGTACTGTTGGGGAAAAGAACATAAAAATATATGAATGTAAATGAAACTGTCAATTTGGAAACAATGCAATCACAAAAACACCTGGCTCACATTTATGTGTGTTAGCTTATGTCATTTTTTGTGCAACATTTTAAATCTACACCAGCTGAACTCCCAAAGTGATAAAACAGGGAGAACATCAAAATAACCAGAATATGTTTCTTTAAGATAGCAATGCTTGCCAATGTTCAAGAACAGAAATGAAAGACAACATAACTTAATTAACTACAAAGAGGGTTGTGTAAGTCACAGAGTCATAAAAAGAAATATCAAGTCTTGCATCCCATAAAAATGAATATTTACAAGAGCTTCTGTCTCAGACACATCAAAACTGACCATTATTACATTACGTCACTATGTTATAGTTCAGCTGTCAATAGAGAGCTTCTTTGCACTCATAAACATGAAGCAATAATTTTGAGTAAAATGCAACTGAAATATATAAAACCAATGTTTATCTATTCAAATAATTAATCATTAAGGAAAATATGCTTGGTATAAACTGAATGTATACCAATCAAGTAAAGTCCACTTGACCAAATTCCATTAAATTTAATGTTTTATGTTGTTCTTATATAACAAAATTACATGGAAAATTTACATGTAATCAAATTACTTTAAGTCAGCATTAACTTCAAGGGCCATTAAACACTAACAGTTTCTTCTTAAATCTGCACCATGTTACACATGCACTTAACATAATATGAAAATTAGGGATTGCTTTGATTTTGAGTATCCTAACAGACGACGCTTACTGTAGTCACTTTAAGTGTCCGTCTAACAAAGCAGTCTAAACCTGCATCTATGCATCTTTTTGTCAGTGCCACCCTCTCCAAACCATACATCATTGCAGGTCTCACTACCATCTTGTAAACCTTCCCTTTTACTCTTGCTGCTATCCTTCTGTCACAAATCACCCCTGACACTCGTCTCCACCCACTCCACCCTGCCTGCACTCTCTTCTTCACCTCTCTTGTGCACTGTCCATTGCTTTGGATTGTTGACTCCAGATATTTAAACACATCTACCTTCACTATCTCTGCTCCTTGCATGGTCACCTTTCCACCTGTCTCCTGCTCATTCACACACATGTATTCTGTCTTGCTTCTATTGACTTTCATTCCTCTTATCTCCAGAGCATACCTCCACCTCTCCAGGCTCTCTTCCACCTGCTCCCTACTCTCACTACAGATCACAATGTCATCTGCAAACATCATAGCCCACAGAGACACCTGCCTGCCCTCATCTATCAACCTGTCCATCACTACTGCAAACAAGAAGGGACTCAGAGAAAATCCCTGATGTGAGCCCACCCGCACCTTGAACCCATCTGTCACTCCTACCGCAAACCTCGCCACTGTCTCAGTCTCCTCATACATGTCCTGCACCACCCTCACATACTTTTCTGCCACTCCTGACTTCCTCATGCAGTACCATAGTTCCTCTCTTGGCACTCTATCATATGCCTTCTCTAAATCCACAAATTTAAGCCAAAGTTTTAAAATTATTGCCTCCTCAGAAATGTAACTAAACCAACACAATCACAGTAACTGTGGTGTATCCACTTGGTCTCAGTAAGTTGTATAAACACGTGACTCACAAAAATAACGCTTCTGTGAAACAACAAAATGCGGTGTATAATAGGCAATGTTGCTCTTTCCTGCATTGCAATGATTTTTAAAAAGAGGAACTGTTCAATATTTATTAACTCCAACTTAAACTTGATCCATTCAGTTTTAGTTACGACTGTTTGTAGAAAATGAAAAAAGTCAAGAGAGTTGCACAGAAACCTCATTGCCAACTAGGATTTAGGTGGTTTAGGTGGTGTAAACACAGAGTAATGCAGATGCATCTGTGCACACGTACAGAGGAATGTGGTACAGCTTTTGCACAGATTCAGTGCAAGTCAAGTTTTAGGAACGGCCAGCTTTAAGTTGAAAATGAGGACCTCACTGACCTTTAAGCCTCTGAGGATCTGGTATATGAGGAACTGGACGTGGTCATCAGTGAGCTTCTGACACTTCACAATGTTGTTGAGGTCTGCTCCCATTAGGTGTGTCACCAAGTACCTGCAAATCAAACAGCCAATCAGATCTTGTATTGCAGGATAGTCACATTTGATTTCTGCTGCAGCTTTGTTTAATTAAAGTGTAAGGATTTCATTTTTTTTCACTTCCTGCTGATTATTGTGTTAGAATTTGTAAGACTTTATCAACTCAGAATAAAATCCTTTATCACTTTCTGTAGAAATAATTAATAAATGTGGCAACTTAAAAGTTGTCTGCAATACTATGGTGTTAAAGCCAAAATGAGGAAGAAGCAAGATTAAACGGATAATAACAGAAAACCAAAACAGGAAAAAAAAAAACATAGTTCAACTTATCTTTTCTCAACAGTGAAATATTTAAACAGAAAGCAGAGCAGCTAAATGAGGCCAATAGTGGCTGTAGTGTATATGTGACCTCTTTAATCACAGAACACTAGCCCAAGGTCACTAGAGGAATGAGGTGTTCATTAATGGTCACATGAAAGACAAGTGCTACATCTTTGGCTAAACTTTACCCAGTGTGTGAGATTGCGTGAAGGTTCATCTCACATTTCCACAAATGTGCAACATGCTGATGACGCTACACCATGCAGAGAATTCAAGGATGCTGATTGACTATTCTGCACACATACACTGCCAGATGGCTGTTACCATGGAGACTAGCTGTGATGTTCCTTAGGAGCACGTGTTCACCCTACATTCACCTTGGTACCACTCGCCACATGCTGCACTCACATGAAGTCATTTCACATTAAGTATCATTGTGCATCTGTAACTCTAGCTTTGGCTATCGTGGTAATCTTGCAATTATCTGCTGACATGAATGGTTTCATTGTGTAAGAAGTAAAGCTTATAGAAGCTGTGACAGAAAGGAGGGAAATAAACAGACTGAAAGAGTAAACACCGGAGAAATAGAGACAACAAAAATAAATAAATCAATAAAAATTTAAGAGGAGAGAAAAAGTGACTTACACATCGTTAAATTCCTCTAAGCTTGTCGCTGGTGTGAAAACATCTAATAGGCCGATCACCTGAAGGAAAAAAGAGAGTTGAGAAGGAAGGAAATAATTAGCAACTGGTTCTTGTGTGAAGTTTAATTTGATTTAGTTAAAATAAGCAAACACCCCTCCATGAATCACCATCTTATCATGGTGGAGAGGTTTGTGCACTCTCGTGATCTTAGGAGGAGGAGCCTGGCTCATAGGGTCCGGCCGGGCTCTCCCCAAAGAAGCCACATGAGCCAGTCCTCAGGTAGCTAGAGGATGGGGCCGTAGGGGTCCAGTGCAATGTGGATCGCAAACAATGCACATTGCACAGTACAGAAAAAATAAAAACAACAATAAGCAAACAATTCTTTGTCTAACCCTTCTCAGGATAGCACTTTATGTTACATTTAGTGATATGCACTAGGTGCTCTGCTTTAGTTACCATGTTTCTTTAATAAGACTGTTACAGAAGATATGATTACTGAGGAAGCAGTGAACATTATTTGGTTCATGCATTATTTAAGTTTATGCACCAAGCTGACAGGACAGGCACCATTGTAGAGTTAAAGTTACATCGAACCAGTTATGCTGGTCCCAACAATGCAAAGTTATTTATAATAGCTGTTAAATTCTGGATGCATTATACTTTCTTTTGTTCACCAACAATACAAAAACTTTTAGAGATGGGGTGTGTTCTGGAGTCTTTTAACTAGAATAAATGTGATTTGCAAGGTTTTTCTTCCCTTTCTACAGTCTCTTGCACTTTTGAGTTTGTGATTGCATGACTTTAAAAAACAAAAAAATGTGTGATAGTGACCAAATATGGCTGCATACAATCATTACAGTTGAATAACAGACTTGTTTTATGCAGCTTCAGGGTGCTTCAGAATAAACTAAGGGAAGAAAAACAGAGTAAAGACAGAAAATACCAGAAAGTCATCTCATTTATGTGTGTCTTTCAGCAGTATGTGCATTATGCACATACATATGCATGCAGGCGCACTGGCAGAGAGCAGCTCTGAGTGCTAACCCTGCCCCCACCCCCTGGGGTCAGGGGGACTGAGGTAGAAAGGTACTGTAAAAACACTGGAGCGGCCCACCCACACAGGACCTAAACCCACAGCTGATTGGTGGGCCAGGGCCACAACAAACAGCCGATTGGTCTACTCAGGCTTTCCAAAATCAAAACCTGGGGAGTCTCCTGGCAACAGCATGAGCAAAACACAGAATCCCTCTCTATCTAAGCCATAGGTATGTATTAAAGCACAGATGATTTATGAACAAAAAAACCCACAACTTATTGTTTTTTTTTTCTTCCCGTTAGTACAACACAAAATCTAGCAGTATGTTCATACTGAGATAAAAAAAAAAGAGCCACAATTTGATGTTAAGTGAGATTCTTTATCAGACTGACATTTCTATACTACGCTACTGTCTTGCATTCAGCACAGTGATACAGGCATTGACTGTGTATAATCCTCTATAATCCATATTCCATGTAAAAATAAGTGCACTGATGTGTTTTTCCCCACAGTGCCAGTGCACAGTGCAACACTAATTCCAAAACTGCTCAACAAAAATGTTTGAGTTGTACCAGAAGTGAAATCGTGGGCTTGTGCAGAAAACAGGATCTAGAAAAAAAAAGTAATCTGTGAGTGCAGAGCTGAGCGTGCCCGGACTGAACCACAGCAAGTTTAAATCAAGTTTTGGCATGAGCGATGATGTTTTATATGGAACTTTTTTCACTACATAAGGAGGCCTGAATTTTTTCAGTATGATCCAGCATGTTCTCGTGTACATTTCCTCGTATTGGCCTTTCATCTAAATACATGTAGGCAAGCAAAAACTGTGTGTTTCTTCTCACATTTACGTAATATTTGAATAACTTCTGCACAGCAGCTTCTAATCAGAGCAGGCAGGCACGCTCTGAGTAGCAACAATCCCAAATCAGATCTTTATTTAATGACTTCATCTCAGTCATTTAGTAGAAAGACTACTCAGTGTGTGTCGTGACAGCTTCTAGAGTTGCTGAACACTTATTGCATGAATTCCATGAGTGCCTGCAATGAGTTCTTGAAAGCAATTAAACAATGTAAAATACAGCTAATATTACATTAAATCATAACTTTACAAGATGGGCTCTCATTTAACTGTGAGATCTGTTGTACTGTTGTTAGTGGGTTTTCCCCTTTGAGACTTTCCATACTTCTTACAGCTAAAGTTTTTTTTTCTCTGTGAGTTCTTACAGCTAAAGTTTTTTTTTTCCCTTTTTGAGTGCACCTTCTGAAATGGTTCATTCACAGCTGCTGCTCACTGATGATACATGAGAAGTAACTCCGCTTGCATCTATTATGACAATCTAAATATTTCTACCTACGGCTACTTGCAAATCACTTCTTACATTGCACACTTCCCTCTTTTCTAGAAACATTTAAACTCATATACAACATTCACCAGGTGGCTTTGTTCCCACACAGCACTCAAAAACTCATCATCTGCACGCCAGCTTGAGAAATAAGCGCTCACATTTCAAAACACATAAAGATCCTGTCTCTCTGGTCAAAAGTGTTACCCTGGATGAAGCAATAGCACAGAAACCAGGAACAATGTTTGTGTTGTGTATGCAGGCAAGTGTCTGCATGTGCAGTATCTACACATACGCACACACACAAACCAAAGCAGTGATTGTAGGCGGGAAACTCACGCCACTACCAAAAAAGTTGAGGTACTTAGCGTGAATTTAAAAAAATAAAAATAAAAAGCTGCAGCTACAAAATAAGATAAAAGGAAGAGACCACAGAAGGTGATGGCGCTGCAGATGTAAACCTGTTTGGTGACTCATACCTCACCATGCAGCATCAAGCAAGAGGCGTTAGTCACTTGCAGGGGAAAACCTCTGTTGTGATGTCCTGTTAGCAAACACAGTTAGTGCCTGAGGACAGTGTACCTGTGTGTGCTCATGCTGACACATGAAAATACCAGAAGAACTAACATTAGGCTTTTAACGTGACAGTGCTGTTCCTCAACTCCCATTTTTGAAAGGGTTTTGTAGTCAGTCACAGGTAGTTAGAGGATAGGTAGATAGATGCCATGATTTTTATTGAGAGTACTTATCCTTTCTTTGCAGATGGCTCAAAGTAAAAAGAATGCAGACACTAGCAGAAATCTCCTACCATACTGGACAGTCACTTATGCACATCGGTATGTTATAGATGTGTCTTTACATGCTTTCCCCTTTTAAATTCCTGCATGAGCTACATGTTTTTCCTATTCTTTCGTCCTCATTTTTCAGCATGTTAAGCACTCATGCACAATTCACTATAGAAACAACTGGTTTGTTATATGCTCCAAGTCAATGAGTATATTAAAAAAAAGGCTTAACAAGGTCAGTGGTCATGAAAGGGACTGCTTCTGCAAGCAACTGCCCCCTTTGTAAACCACATGTGCTACTTCATGTGCACATGCACGCCATCATTTCCTTAGACTTAAAATGCACAACTGTTAAATATTGAAAAGGAGGAGAGAGATCACTGCTGCTCGCTGACAGGTCGAAGTGATGTCGGCCTGGTTGCAGGTGACTTACATTTTCATGCTTCATGTGTTTGAGCAGCCGCAGCTCTCTGTAGGTTCTCTTTGCATGGATGATGGACTGAAAAGGTCTGGACAACTTCTTCACTGCTACCTTCAGGTTCGTCTTCACATCAAACGCCGAGCTGAAAGGAACATAACATGAAATGAGTGAGGTGTTAACAGGAAACAGTAAATGCATTGCAGCAGGCTACTAACAACTGCCAGATAAAAACCTAAACATGTCCCAAACTGACAATGAGATCCTTCATTAGACTGTGTAGGTGTCTATAACGCTGTAAACAAAGCAAATACTTACATAACACCGAGCTCTTGGTTTCAGTTCTTATTACACTCTACAGTCTAAAGTTGAATAGGGAACATGACTGAACCTGTTCTCAAATATCAGCTGCACGGTGGGCAACAACACGAGTGTGAAAATACAGCAGTTAATTACTGAAAAATAATTAACTGCACAACAAGTTGGTTGATGATCAGCAGTCTCCAGATAGAGTAAAACATTCCTCTATTATATGACTGCTGTTTACAAGCTCAAGAGTGTTGTAATATTAATGTAACCCAAGTGACTTGGCACAAGATGACCACAACCACTTATCACTGACCACTAAAAGTCTGTTATTGCAGCTCTATTTGGAGAATTGGTTATTTTTTTTTTTCATTCATTCAAGAAAAGAACTGCTGACGTCTGTTTGAAGAACCAATCTGTCAAAACATTATTAGTAGTATTTTTATCACAGGAAGAGAACAAAACAAATAATTTTATGTAACAGGAACAAAAAAAAAAAAACCCACACACATAAGAAAAAAAGTCTGATAATTAAGTGTGTGGCCTCAATTTCCTCTGGTGTCTAAGCAATTGTCAACATTCAACAGCTGATTAATGCATAACGGTTTGATGTGTAGGATATCTAATTTAGCTTGAGTAAACTCAAAATTAGCAACTTAATAATCAGCAATTAGTTAATGAAGCTGTCCACGTGAGTCTGCATGTCCCTGCTTTCAATCTTTCTTTTTCTTTTTTTTCTGGTAACTGTCAATGTAGAGCGATGCAAAAGAAAAGGACAAAAAGCACAGTCAAAGACTGTGTAATGAAAAAGATGAGTGAAATAAATGTGCTTTACTTATTTACAATAAGAAAAAAGTAAGCACTGGTTGATTCTAGAGATTATTGGAGAGATAGCCAGAAAGGGAAGCTTGACATTGCTGCATTTCCTGTATCTGTGAGGGAACATAACTTAGTAACAATTAACCACATTCCTTCCAGGTCAGTCACATAACCTACATCACACATGGATGGCTGCAAAATCTGTAAATCTGTGCTCCCATACATGTTTTTTTTTTGTTGTTTTTTTCTTGCACTGCAGACCAACTAAAATCAAAAGGAGGAACTGCATGGAGTGACACAATGAAGCCAACAGAACTAGACTAGCGAGCCAGTTTTGAAGCTTGCACCGTTGCCTTTCAGTTTAGAGTTTATCAACATTCATTTTTCGGAAAGAAACTCATTTTCTCTAGACATATTTCGCAAACGGAGGCTCAAATTGTCTACCTTTTAACTGCACATGCCTGGAAATTCAACATGCCTGTGTTTGACAGGCAACGCCTTGCACGGGAAAAGTGTTAAAACCGATTCTGTGTGAGTGACAAAGCTATGACCCGGAGTGCAACACTTCCATAATAAGAACATTAAGATAAGCAGTGTGTTTTTTCCAGTAAGGCTGAGATAATCTCCCACACCCAATGTACTCCATGTCATAGGCTTGCAGAACAACTTTTATGTGTGTCAGCAGTGAGGGAAAACCCATAGTCAGTAAACAGTGTACCAATCCTAAATGGCAAAACAAAGGCACACGCACTCAAACTGCTGCTAATCTGTAGGGCAAACAAGATGGGCCTAAGCATACACTATCCAATTAGTCAGCAGTAAATGGAACTGCAATAACAAATGGCCATAAAATGTAGACTATAAAAGGAGCAACGTTGTGAGGTCGGCTTCACAGGAAAGTAGAGAGGCAGCACGCTGACTAACAGAAGGACTGAGTGAGCAAACAGGCAAATATGTGCTGTAGATGACTGGTTGAGATGTCTGTAGTAAGTGTCTTATAATCGTAAGACGTGCACATGCTTTAAGAAAGCTCGAATGCTGCATTTATACACTTATTATCCGAGCTACAGGGTACGTTTATGTCGGTGAACATGATAGGCACTGCCAAATCTCAGCACAAACAATATCATTTTAAGTGACGACGAGCCATAACATACACATTTTAGCACCACAAGATATTGCAAATCTAGTCATTATTGGTAGAATGATTCATATTAGTAAAATGATTAACATGTATAAAACTCTGAATTATAATGTATAATGTTTTTTATTACTCTGTGTTGTATTAATTGAGCAATATCTGATGGCACAATCAGCACAGTTTCTGGATCACGTACTGAACTCAACCTTTGCACAGATCAAACAAGAAGTTGAAGTAACACCTCTTTCTGAAAAAACCCCATCTAACCTGTACGTTTGTTAGGAACAACAATGCATCATAATCCTCAGTAGACATTCATGAAAGGAGGCAACCGTAAGACGACCAAGTCACGTGGGACACTGTGACCTTAAAAGCCAGTAAAACAATAGATGAAAAGCACAATGAGTTCTAATGACAACATTTCAGAGCAGAAGCAACGCAGTCAGTTCCACACTCCCAGTCATTATCAAGCCTTCCTGTAGCTGGGGACGAATCATCATGATGAGTGGATCGTGGTGCAGGAAATGTTTTCATACGCACACACAATGACATAAGGGACAACAGTGCTTGCGATAAGGCTTAATTTCCTCTGTGCCACTCAAATGTCAATGTTAGACATAAAATGATATAATAAATATGGCAAGTGGGATGACTTAATGATCTGGTGACGTTACAACCACGCTTACATAGTTATCATGTTTACATGATCTTTGAAATAATCTCATTATATCCATATTCCAGCTAATAATGACAATCATCATCAGTAATTACTTTATCAATGGTATATAAACACAATAATTTTCCAACCTGCTCTGCTAACAGAGATACAGATGGAAAAAAAAAAGCACTCAACTATGTCTACTCCATCACCTAGTTACACTCACACCTCAAGGAAAATCTAGAAGTTTTAGAAGTTTGAAAACTTATGTATAGGTTCATGACAAAAAATTACTTTTTTTATTATTCATTATAGTAACTCCAAGCTATTAGGCACTTAAATATGCACTGGATCTCTTTATAAATTCAGTTTACCTACATCAGGTTGTGTCCATAAAATGTGAATGTATTATGCACTGTAACTATATGTACAGTGTTCAAACAAATTTATTAGACCACCTGTCATAAAAACAAGAAAACACAAATATTTTAGAAATCTGTCAAAAAACTTGTTTAAAACTAAAAATTATATTGTTATTTATTAACCAAATAACAAACTGAACTCACATTTTTATGCCCAAATTTATGCCGGCATACTAGACTTCTCTGAGAAGTCAGAAATTAATCAAGGATAACAGTCAACCACTAAAACTAATTTTTCTGTTCAAGAATGCAAGTGAATAACTGTAATTTGGCATCTTAATCAAAAAATTATAATGAGCTTAACTATTTTTTCAGCTTTTTTGTGAAACAGTAAATTTGAAACTGTTGTTTGTTGAAATGGCTACAATAAAGTTGAACTAGTTTAGAGTTCTGAACATACTTAACAGGAGAGAATAAAGGTCTCAGTTTACCTACCTTACATTCTGTATGTTCCTAGGTTTGCAGACTTAGAGTGTACTGTAAATGTAAAATGAATATATTCTAAATATTTTAGATTAGTATATTGATGAGAGAGAATTTCGTACATTTCCATGTTCAAGTTTTTTTTCTTTTTTTTTTCTCTTTTCTTCACTCTCTCTTCTCCTTTCTTCTTGCCTGTCAGCTCTGGCATTGTTAAACAATACATACATTAATGTGAATAATAACAAATAATAAAATATAAAGAAACTGACTAGCAAGAGGAACCTATAGAGAGTTCTAGGAGCTCCTCTTGGCAAAGCAAATGTGTTTGGCACATCAGGGCATTCAGAGCATGATTCTGCTTGCTAAAGCTGCCGGACAGTACAGGTAGAAAAAAAATTGCAAAAGGTCGTACTTGTGTTTTAGGGACTCAAACACTAATCCATAACGTTATACCAAAATGAGGGGGTTTACTTTTCTGACATCACTAATGCATTTGGTCATAGACCTCACATGACCAGATGCTAAAGCTGAAGTCATAAAATTGCTGGTTTTGGGCTTAAGCTGAAAAATCATTGCACTTTTCTCTGAGGCAACAACCAAAGGTGTCAGCCACAATATGCAATATAATGATGCTTGTGCAATTCTTTCTTAATCAGCAAAATATCAAATGCTATATGCTGTCTCACAGTGTAAAAAAGGGCTGCAGAAGGACAAGAGGGCATGACCCCATGTAAATGCTCTAAACCTGGGACCTGCTGCTTAATAAATATGAACAGAATCATTTAGGTCGAATTCCAAGTTCATGAATAAGAAATGTCTGTAAGCAGAGCTAGAGTTTACCCTACATTATCAGCTGGAGCTGTGCTTAGTAAACTTTACGTTCCCAATTTGCCAAAAACAGTTTAGGCCTGTCAATAACAAGTGTAAATGTCAGCATGCTTTGAAAGAGTGACCATGAAAATAGGAATTTGTAGGTCTGAGAGTATATATAAAGTAATTAGATTTACTCTAAAATTTGCATGACAGTGACATTACAACATATATATGTAAAAAAAAAAATATTAAAAAGCTTTGTAACACCGAGCAGCATGCTTTTTACTGGACTGTGTGCATTCTTTTAAAGGTTGGAGAGTTAATTGTTTTCTTTTTATCTAAGGCTAAAATTATTTCTGTGCTGTGTTAATGTACCTACACACCCCTTGGGCCTGTACAGTTTTCCTGCTGGTTTCTGCTTAGCTGGGAAACCTACAAAGAAAAGTGCAAGGCCACACTGAAGCCAGCAGCATTTACTCCACACCAACCATGGATATCCTTTAAAGTCTGACATTTAAAAAACAGAGTAAAGCTCACAAAGACAATGGTAGTGTTATTTTCTTTAGTTTATGCGAGTGCAAAGTTGATCAGGCAATTGATTTAAAACCCCACATAGTTCATGCCTTTTGGGCTGTATATTGAGCGGAGAACCCAAGCAACATTATGGTGGAGACAACAAAGACTTGGCCCGCTGAGTGCCTGGGAGCATGTGCCCAGCTGACCGACAGCCGTGATATGCTGGTGGAGGTGCTGAGGTTATTTATATTTTTCAGATACCTTCTGAAGGGCTTTAGAGGCACACTGTTTTCTGGACCACTCTGGCAGCAGTTTTTTCTTTTTTTTCTTTTTTTTTTTTGGAAGCTGTATTACGCAAAAGGTTTTCCGTAAGAAAAGCTGACAGCTCCTTACAGAGAAAAGCAAAGAGGAATTTCCACAAAGTAGCTGCTGATGACAGTAGCTGACACACAGAGAATGATACAACCGTGCATTTTCATTTACTTTTTGTCTTGGAAGTGGTGCATATTAGCATTAATCACAAGAATAAGTCTCATATACAGATCATCCATGAACATATGCCTTGCATTTTCTTTGGCATTGGTGGTTCCAAACCCAGTTATTGTCTTAAGGACAAAATGAGGTCATGCTTTGTCCACCATCCACCACTAATAACTGCACAAAACACCCTCAGTCAACAGCTGAAGAGATGAAAGTGGGGTCAAAATTAGTTGTAAAGGTATAATTACGACCCGCTGCTGTCCATGACTTTGTAATGACTAGAAGGCGTCAGGACTGATGCCACCACCTAACCTCGGGACTGTGAGTCATGTGTGTACCACAACGGGCGAAAGGATGACATCATTCTAGAGTCATCGTCGTCGTCGGATGGGCTCCTGTAGAAAGCTCTCACTGTGCATGAGGGGGGCCTACTTTCCGAAAACCACGTGACCTTCTGGTACTCTGCAGGCTGTACCCAACTAGAAATGCATAATGTATGCAATGTGCGGATGTGTAAAGTGCCAGGCGGTACGTACAGGAATACAGCACTTATAGCTAGTGGCAAGCGCGTGTTTCATGATGTGCTGGTTAACCCTTAAACTGTGTCACGGCCACAGATTTGATCTGATAAGGAGGCACCCCCTCCCCTCCTTTTTTTGTTTTTTTACCAGATGATGCAAGCATAGACATGCCACACAGACATGTAGCCTTCTGCTGATAAACGACTAAAAACAGCAGTTGGTGTGGAAGTTAAACTTCGCCCCGGAGCCATCACTGTGCTTACTGCAAGCTACAAGTTACACAAGGGTGTTCATGCGCCAAGAGAAAGTAAAGCAACAAAGTAAAAACGTGCACAAATCACAAACAATCCCCACCCGCCGAAAAAATGCGAGCCACTGTGGGGAGAGTGCACGGCTGAGCCACCGCGGCCCGAGTATTAGGACGTAAACAAAGGGCGCAAGTTATATCCCCGTTTCTTCCACGGACACCCTGCGCAGGCTGATTAAGCAGCCCGACGAGAGATCGCTCTCAAGGGCCTCGGTGGGTGGTGGGAACTCGTTTGGCCGTTGTGCAATCGTGCTGTGTGCTCTCTGTCTCTCTCTCGCTCGCTCGCTCGCTAGTGCTGTGCAACAACAACTTACCACACGGATCCGTAAGCACCGGAACCGACAGGAGATAAGTTCTGGTAGCGCTCCGGGACTTCCCACACGGTTTTGTTGAGCTCCTGTCGGTAAAACGTGGGTCTCTCCTTCTGCGACATTCCTGCGGATTCACCAGCCCCGCAGCGACAAAACAAGCCAGCGGAAACTTCTGCCCTCTCCTCTCCTCCCTGTGCGGCACGACGCGCGGCGGTGATGCTGCTTTGCAATCAAACTCTAAACTGAAACGAGCCTGAATAAAGCAAAAAACAAAAAACAAAAAACGAAACAACAAAACTCCAGCCGCCCAGTCGTGCAAATTTCGGTGCAGTTGTGCAGATAAAATCCCACTTCTCCGTGCACGTCAGGAGGAGGGAGGGGGGGGGGGGGGCCCG
>VUQS01015522.1:6096-29377 GCA_015108495.1 Heterochromis multidens
TTATCTTCAGCAAGCCGCTAGTTAACGTAGGGTACAGTAGATCTGCATTATGTTATAAACAATTGATGAGGTCACCTTCATCTCATTTTCTAAGCAAAACATTTATTTGAATAAGTAAATTTAAGTAAATCGTCTTATAAGCTGTAGTAAGAATTTGTTAGTTGAAGTCCAAGTTTTAGTATGAATTGGTTTTTATTTTTATTTTGTTTTGAATTTTTGTTTTCAATTCTGTTTTATTTATTCTCCAGACTGAGTTTGCTTCTTTTGGTTTTTTTTGTTTGTTTTTTTTTGTTTGAAAATGTTCAGTTTCAGTTGAAGTTTTTAGTTTCACTGTTAGTTTTAGTGTTTTTAATTGTTGTAATTGGCGATATTTGCAATTTGTTGGCTAGACATTTAAACGTTGTGGTCCTTTAAACGTTGCTCTAGAAATACTTAGTTAAATGAATTTTTTTTTTCTTTATTAATGCACAACAGCCATTACCTGTTGGTTCAACATCAGCAGTAGCCGTGACAGATTGCGGACCCTTGCATGCAAGAAAGGAGGGCTACTGGGGCGAGTCCTGCTAACGTTAGCCACACTCAACAGACTAAACATTGATAGCATGGAAAGATGTGCCAGGGTAGTGCACATTTCAGCGACATTTAACACAATTTGATTGTCAAGAAATGTGATTAATGGTTTTATAGATATTAGTTTTTATCGCTCTTAAATACACGTAAAATATTTGTATGGCTAACAACGTACATTAAATTATGCACCTCTGGAAAAACCTGCAAGTCTTAGCAGAAGGAAGTGATGTCACTGCTGCACAAGTGATGACACATTAGATAAAACTCCACAGCTTGTTTTCTGCTTCTGTTAAGGTGGCGGCTGTCCTGTCAGTATTAAGATGTAGTTTATCCACTCATATGTCCCCTCCTTTGAATGGTTGTAGTTCCGCGTCACTTTTTAGATGAGACAATTATATTCAGGCTAATTATAGTTGCAACTTGTGGCTTTCCAGTCAGTGTGGTTGGCTGTAGTAAGTATCCAGGGCCTCTGCAACACGCGCACGCGCACACACACACACACACACACACACACACACACACACACACACACACACACACGTTGTAAATAGCACCTGTTCGCATCAAACTTCCCATCCCAGATGCCAGTATGAGGTAGCTTACACAGGCAGTAGCTGACAAAGATAGAAATCACTATTCATCCCATAATCTGAAGGGCCAGGAATAACTACAGAGCAGCCTTAATGATGTATTTGTTCCTGCTCGTAGGAAATCCAATATACTGCAGGCTTTACTGTCAGAGTGATGCACACTCACCCACGATCAGTTACAGATAAACGCTGGTGGATTCCTGACACGCTGTTTATTTGATTCAGGGATTTCATCTGAACATTCATCTGCAGCCAAACCTCAACCATAACTCTGTTTTATCTGCCTAATTGCATTCAGGCATAACTTGAAAAGAAGGTGGAACGAGGAGTGCTCAATGTGCTCTTGTTTTCCCTTTTAAAAGCCAGAATGTGTGTACCTTCTGGCTACTGAATTGCTCCTGTGGGATTGCAGTGAAAAGGCACATTTATCCTGGGGTTCACAGGCACTTCCTTTTTATTGTCCTACACATTGCCAGATTCCTGCTCAAAACCAGTGTGTGTGGGGTTGGTGGTGTTGAAGGCTTTTTGATCGTTTGCCTCAGCAGGTTGCTCATTAGAAGTTTCCTTCCTCTGAAATCTGAAAGACAGCCTTTTCAATCTCATATGCAATGTTGTCAAGCACACTATTTTACCTAACAAGTAGTGATTTTAATCTCTTCACTATCATTGAATCGTAAAACCTCATAGTATATACACAGTACGTTTAATCTTCTCAGAAAATTAAGCTGGGAAACAAGATAAAACTACAGTTTTTAATCCAGAGAAAGCAATTATAAAATCCTTGATCACATTAATGTGAATCAATATGTTGTCATATTGCACTTCCACAGTCCAAAACATTTATTTGTTTATTTAACAAGGACAGTGCATGTATTAATGGACATCTATATAAAAATATAAGTTGTAATTGACATCTATAGTCCCTGGGCAGGTCACATTAAAATGTACAAGTGACATTCAGAAAAGCAACAAAACACACATAAACAAAAGATAAATACAACCAATACACAGTACTAAGTTTAAAAACATGGAACTGAATAGTTTTGAATCGTTGATTAGTCGACCTGACTGCAGACTGTTGCAGTCGCACACGTTTAATAAATTTCTTGACTAAATGTGATCTTCACACTAGTTTGGAAAAGGTTTGTTTATTAATCGATGCATCTAATCAGGAAATTAATTGAAAGTAATTTCCAAATCTGACTTTTGTTTGGTTGAAATTACTTTTCAATCTGTCATAACCCGCTGGCTTTTACTTCTCAAATATATAGATATTCTTTCTCTTCCTGCTATCATTGACTGAATATAATCATCCATTGCACTCTATGAACTATCATATAATAAAGTACCATCTCCAGGTGTTGTACACCATATTCCATGGCAGCCTCTTTCTGTGGGTTGTGCAGGCTGTGGTCTTTTGCTGTAAATGACATCAGTAATTGGTGGTAATGTGACAAGACTTACGGACAGGAAGCTATCAGGAGAATGTCTGGTTAGGGCTGATCAGAGGAGGGTTTTTCTCTCCGAGTCTCCTGCCCTATTCCCAGAAGCCATGACTGATATGACCAGACCAGCTGTAGGGATGAAATCATCACTTGCTTCATCCTGGATTATACGGGCAACTTTGTTGGTGTAGTGAAAGAGAACGATGAGATTTATGTTCATGTTCTGTAGTTGCTACAGCTTTGTGAGAGAGAGGCAGGCAGTGATGTGTACATCTTTTGGTAAAGGACTTGAACTTACGCATAGATTCCTTTTTCTTTTCTTCTAGTGACTGTCAAGAGGACCTTATCTTGCATCTTGAAAGCCAAGGATTATCACCTAAGAAAACAAACAGATAATATTAAAACCTTTGCGTTCAGAGACTGGACGGTGTCCTACCACTGGTTACGCTTCCTTTAGGAGAGGGGAGGAGGGCGGCTTGGCTAACATGAACGTCACTTCGCTCTTCTCCTTCACCAGCCCAGCAGTGAAACGGCTGCTGGGTTGGAAACAGGGAGATGAGGAAGAGAAATGGGCAGAAAAGGCAGTGGATGCTTTGGTTAAGAAACTGAAAAAGAAGAAGGGAGCCATGGAGGAGCTGGAGCGGGCTCTCAGCTGCCCGGGTCAACCCAGTAACTGTGTGACAATCCCCCGCTCACTGGATGGACGGCTGCAGGTGTCTCACAGGAAAGGCCTGCCACACGTCATCTATTGTCGGGTGTGGCGCTGGCCCGACCTGCAGTCCCACCACGAGCTGAAGGCGCTGGAATGCTGCGAGTACCCCTTTGGCTCCAAACAGAAAGATGTGTGCATCAACCCCTACCACTACAAACGAGTGGACAGTCCAGGTGAGTGATGTCCAAAGGTAACTGGGACTGCATTCATCCACACTGACCTTAATGCCTATATAAGCCATGTAGACTCTTTGACAGTGTTATGATGATGAATTTCATCATCATAACACTGTCGAAGAGTATTGATGATGATGACAGATTTTAAATATTGGGGGGAAAAAGATTAATGCTTTTAGTATAGATGGGGACCATTAGTTGAAGTAGAGGAATTGCTTTCATGAGAGAAAAAGTCAGATTGATAATTCCCTTTAAAAGTATAACACAAGTACTGAAACTTTTAAAATTAAAGTCATTTGTCCTTTACAAAGAACAAATGACTTTAATTTTAGGGAGATCCTGGTGTAGTGGTTTGGACTAATACCATATGCTGTAATTTCCTGATTTGGTTTGCCTGGCCTTTTTATATTTTAAAGTAAAATCATGACAAAATAACTATTTAAAGCTTTTAGGATTCTCAAGTTTCTGTATTTTCCTTTCCAATAATCACTTTTGTAGTTTTTTACTTTTTTGTTTGTTTTTTATCATCCTGTTGTCTGGTAGGTTTTTTGTCCCCAACCAAAACATCCACACATCCAACTTTTATTTACATAGCTGATTAAGAAATTTCACTTTAGCAGGAGAGATCATTACATCTTTTTGTTATAAAGTTATAAAGTATTAGATCTAATCCCATAATCAAAAACAATTAAAATGATATGTTACAAAGAAAAAATAAACACCTTAAGCAAAAAGTATACTCAGGATGATCTCTCTATAAAAGTTTTTGTACTGTCCCGGCTTGAGTTATTTCACTGGTTTTGCTTTGGGATTATACCTGTGAAAATAAGATGAATCAAACGCAAGCTAGCCTTATACTAAACACAAAATGAGGGTCAGCTGACAAGATAAAAACAGCTGTGTGCAGGGTGCTAAGTGTGTGTGTTGGTGGGTGCGTATGTAGCAGGAAATTCCATCTGGGGGAGAATGAAGGCTTTGTTTTGGGCATGCTCAGTACTGCAGGCCCTTCTTTTTTTGAACACATGTAGACACACACAGGCAGACACACTCTCACACTTGCACGCATGTTAAAAAAATTAGAACACACACACACACACACACACACCCCCACACCCATGACTGCAGGCAGTTTCTCTGAGGATGGCTGGAACAGGAAGACGCTCACCCTCTCACAATAGGAGGAAAGAGTTGTTGGCTGCCTCACACACGTTTTGTTTAGCAGGGGGTGGAAGACAGAGCTGAGGTGATTCAACCCCACAGCACCTGTCTGTCCACACTACTCCTCCCACCACCACCACACAGACAGGCACCCCCTGGACACATACCCTATTTTTCCTTTATTAACACCACCCACCTACACAAACACATCCTGTCAATCTCCCTTCAACCATCTACATAAAAGCACAGCTGTCTGACTGCTCCACAAATAGCCTGTAAAATAAACATTTATTTATTTGTTGATGCGTTGGCCTATTGCAGCACATACACGCTACCTGCGGGAATGCAGACAGCAGTGCGAGCCCCATCTAAAATTTCGCCACCAGCTTTATTTATCTGCACAGGTATTTATAGAGACAAGTGGAGCGTATCTCTGTGGTTTCTAATGCACCTGAACAGCCTTCAGCCAGGATATTTACCCCAAGTGATGAATTCCACAAGAACGGTTCGCCTCAAAATGTCTTTTCAGTGCAGAAACCTGAGAGTCTGGGCCAAATACTGCTGGCTAAGACCTACTGCCTGGAAGCTGACATTTGAAAAATGCAGCGACATCTGTGCTCAGAATGTTGAATCATGGAAAGTGCCAGAAACTGATTTCTTTGTTGTGCAGGAATCAAATAACTAACTTATTAAGTTCAGATGTATCTTTTTCTGCGTGTATAGAACTTCGTATGATGTATAGAGTGCTTAAAGTAATCAATTTATTACAAAGATAAATTGCAGCAAGTTCTTCATTAATCCCAGTGGGCGATTGTGGTGTTACATAAATCATAGAACACCCAAGTTGGTAAGAGAGAGAAATTAAAGTAGTAGTAAAGAATTTGATGTCCATTATCTTACTCTGATAAAGGACTGTCAAAACTGGCTAAAAACCAAACAAAAACAAGTTTGAACCACTGAATATCTGATCTTGTGCATCACATCCATAAGAGGGCAGACCAACAAAAAAAAGACATAGCTACTTGTACATGTATAGCAACATAAACATGTCTAGGAAAAGATCTACACATTAAAAAGTAAACAACTAAAATAATTTGGTTATTTTGAATGGACCTTTAGTGCCCTGCTGTGGAAAACATAGCCAAAAATTTTCTTTTCCTCGAAATGAATTGGAAAATAACCAAGTAGCAGATTCGAGCAGAGCAGAGCAGGGCTGTGAACTTCTCTCAGCCATCACTACTACATGCTGAATTGTTCCAGACCAAAATTGGACCCCCATTAGGGCCTACACATCTGGGAATTTCTTATTTCTAAAATTTTTTTTTAGACATAAGCTACAAACATCAAGTTAATTCATATGTTATTAGCCTATATTAAGCATTTTTACACTAACGTTTAGTTTTTAAACTAAATGTTACAAAAATAAAAGCAGATCTCCAGCAGCTCACTAATAACGTTTGTGATGAAAAGCCAGCTTTGCCTTCTGCGTAGCTCGGGAGACACTGGCCCTCACTTACTGATATGTGCATGAAAACAGTCTCACCCTGCACAAAAATGAAGTCCGTACACAAAATTACTATTGGATTTATGAAACGTGCGCACCGGCCTATTTTGTTAATCAGTAAATCAGAATCATTGTGAACCAACAGGCTGGTGCAATCTGCATACTGCCACACCCCCATTTCTCTATATAAGGAAAAATTTATCTCCAGCTAAAGCAGAGAAAGTGGTGAGGATGTAAGAAGCCTGCACTTCTAAAGCAAAGCAGGAGAAAGTCCGACTGAAGAAACTGAAACAATGGTGTACAAAGAGGAAGCCAGTAAAGGTGCAGCTTTCCAAAGTGTTTCGACAAGAGTGACAACAGCTTAAAAGAGAAATAAATAAATAAATATCAATGGAGTTTCTGAACATTGTTTCTCCTGAGACACTCATTGTGGCTCAAGTAACACACAAAAAAGTTTGGAAATCAAAAAAGACTAAAAGACTACAAAGAAAAAGAAGACGAGGTGGAGGACAAGGAGCACGTGATGGGTCAACCTGAGATGAGAATTAAAAAAAAAAGAGAGAGAAGAAATTAGACTATGATGAAAACAATGATCCATCAATGACAGAATTCATTTTAATAAGATAAGGAATATTGGAATATGTTTAAATTGAAAGATTAAAACCTACACCTTTCCATTTAGTATTTTGTGTTCTTTACATGCATTTTTATTTTAATTGATTAATTTATTTGTAATTCTGAGCATTTTGTGGCTTACGGTGTTTTGAAGAACTATAAATGATGACCAAAACACAGTAATGTAGTAGTCAATTCATTTTAAAGACTTTCCTAAAACAGCCAGGCCTTCATTTGTTTGTACACATGGTCAGAGACCCTTCTAAATTTGTTTCGAAGTATGAATAAATTGATTTGTGTGTGAAATATTTGTAGGCATGATCTATGCACTCATTTGTGTTTATGCACTGTTAGTACATGAGGCCCAATGACTGCTGTTGCTGCTGTTTTTGTGTTGTTTTTTTTTTTTGGTAATGTATAATAATTTTTACCAGTTTTAGTTTACTCAGTATAAGCTCTCTCCCCCTCTACAGTGCTCCCACCTGTCTTGGTACCGAGGAACAGCGAGTTTAATGCCAAGCATACGATGTTGCCCCGCTTTCGCAACCCCTTACAGCAGAACGAGCCACACATGCCCCAGAATGCCACCTTCCCAGAATCCTTTGGTCAGGCCAATACCTTGCCTTTTCCCCATTCACCTGGAAACAGTTACCCAAACTCACCTGGAAGTGGCAGCAGCGTCACCTTCCCTCATTCACCATCCAGCTCCGACCCCGGCAGTCCATTCCAGATGCCAGGTAAGAACCTGTAATTATTTTTGAGTTTTCTTCCTTCTCCTCCACTTTTCCTCCACAGAAACTCACTTTACTTTGCTCTTCCTCCTTTCTAATGTAGAAACACCCCCTCCTGCCTACATGCCCCCAGAGGAGCAGATGAGTCAGGATTGCCCCCAGCCAATGGACACCAACCTCATGGCTCCACCTTTGCCCCTGGAGAGTAACAACCGGGCAGGTAACCATGGTAGTTACCGTCTTGCTTAAACACACACACACACACACACACACACACACACACACACACACACACAGACCCCCCACAGACAGGTCCTTGTACTCACTCTTCTCTTGTGAGTTCCACATAAAGCTGTCTGCACCTGCTCACCTTGATCTGCAGGTGCAAAGATTTCTAGAAAGCCTGGTTGTTTTTATTTGTTTGTGCTTGTGGTCAAATGCAAATACACGAAGAGAGAGGAAAACCTGAGTGGGACCACTATTCTATATCCTCTCAGAGAAGACAGTGTGTGGGCAGGGCATGCTAGTTTACAGTGGGCTTTGTCTGTGGGTGGAAGCCCAAGAGAAGCTCAAAGCCTCAGCAAATTAAGCCAGGCCTCAGAGCCGTTTTATAGGGGCTATAAAGCCTGGGCTTATGTCATCTTTTGCTGCTGGTAATGACTTGAAACTCGTTAACGATAAGGTTCACTAATTACCTCCAACTTTTAAATCTAAAATGCGGTGCAGTAATTGCTGCTATCTTGACTTTGTGTTGTGGACTTTATTGTGCTAGACGGACAGCATATGAGCACTGCATTCATAGTGAACGTGTATTGGATTCCAAAGCCCTCCGATTCAGACTTTGTATTACTAAGAGAAATTATTACTACAAAAGCTACAAAGACCTGGGATTATTGCTGAAAAGTTTGATAGTAGATGATGAGAGAGGTTTTAAACAAACCTTCAGGCTACCCAAATGTAGAGAGAACAAAGGTAAACTGTCTACATTTACACACTGAATTTCTGGTTTAACTAGTTCAGATTTTGAAGGCCCAAAACATAAGCTATGCAGCATTTCATAAAGAACCTCTTGTTAGTATTTAACCTTTCAGGCTGGGGACCACTGATTTGCCTAATCTAATTCTGTAGTTATTTATATTTGGTGGTATGTGTCTGTTCTGGGACCCTTCTACCCTTAATGTGTATACATGGAAAGCCCGAGGCATATAAAACAGCAGGAATCAGTGACAATTGATATGACATTGATTTGTCAGACATTTCATTTAAAAAAAAAAAAAAACAAAAAAAAACTGAGATGGGTTGCAAAATGGCCTGCACAGCTGTGGCAACTGTAGGCAGGCTAAAGAAACTTAAATAGTGCGCCCTATATGAGATTTTTCACTTGGATGTGTAAGGTATCAGCTGATGTGGGCTGGACTTGAGATCAAGTGATCTTTTTTAATTTACTGTTTAAAGATAAACTAGGGAGGGGGCTGCACTTTTACTTTGCAGTTATTTGCTGATACAAACCCCGATAATGCTCTGACCTTTACCTACTTTTGTGTCATTGTGCACTTAAAACAGAGATTCTGCCCACGCATGCTGACACCAGAGCTGTTGAAAGTTTTGCTGGCAGTGGGAGTTTGGGGAGTTTTTAAATTCTGTTTCACAAGCTGCATCCTGTACAAGGTAGCAGGTTTCTATTGTAGGCCAGTTCTGGGAAGGGGACAGACAAAACACACCTGCTAGCCAGTGCCACGCTACAGAGGAAGTTTGGGAGAAGTATGTGCTTAGATAAACATGATTTATTCCTCTTACAGAGAGAGGGTGAGGCCAGCTGGCACCGGCTCATCCTGAGATACCAGGCACAGCGAGCATGCTCGTGCCCCGTCTATTGAATATTTGCCTGCTCAGTAAACACTGGCATTCAGACCACAGATGGTCTTGACGCTTTAGAATGCATCTGCATTGATTTTGGTCAGAATAAATGTATAGAAATGCTCTTGTTTATTTGAAGTATGGTTATGGGCAACATGGGATAATTTGAATGAAAGAAGAGTGCGGAGGAATTTGATTAAATATTTGGTTTCCCTTTCATCAGTGGCTTTTATCACCTTCTGCACACGTCTCTTAAATGTGACTCGATTGTGTCCGTTTATGTATGTAGTGTGTACTCCACTCACTCTAGGGACTTGTTAATGTGTTTCCTGTGCAGATGTGCAGCCTGTGGCCTATGAAGAACCCAAGCACTGGTGCTCTATTGTTTACTACGAGCTCAACAATCGTGTTGGAGAGGCCTTCCAGGCTTCCTCCACCAGTGTGCTCGTCGATGGCTTCACAGATCCCTCCAACAACCGCAACCGATTCTGCCTCGGCCTGCTCTCCAACGTCAACCGCAACTCTACTATTGAGAACACCCGGCGGCACATCGGCAAAGGTACAACATGGAAAACCCATCAATGACTGTAATGAACCAAATGTCAGCAGATGAGACTAAATCAATGCTGTCAGCAGGGGCTGGGATCTGGAGTGAGACAGAACAACAAATTGACTAAACATTCCAGTCTATTGATTTCAGGTTGACCACACCGATGTTGGGCTTCTTTCGGTAAAGGTGACAAATCCACACTGTTAATTCAGGGGGCCATCTGATAATACTCTCCTACTCCCTCTTAGGCGTCCATCTGTATTACGTTGGAGGGGAGGTGTATGCAGAATGTCTGAGCGACAGCAGTATCTTCGTCCAGAGCCGTAACTGTAACTACCACCACGGCTTCCATCCTACCACCGTGTGCAAGATTCCCAGCGGTTGCAGCCTGAAGATTTTCAACAACCAGGAGTTTGCCGAGCTGCTGGCCCAGTCCGTCAACCACGGCTTTGAGGCCGTTTATGAGCTCACCAAGATGTGTACCATCCGCATGAGCTTTGTTAAGGTAGTCTGGTTTGAATTTTCCTTTTAAATAAATAATCATTAATATTTAGTGTTTTTCGACTTTTGAATCAGTTTTCACCTTTAAAAAAATTTTTTTATATGGTTATTGTTAGTGACACTGGTAAAACAAAAATCTGATTAACTAGCGGTTGCACAAACCGCTGAGCAGTCACAACCACAGTATTTTGTAATTTGTTTGATGCAATTTAACATAATTCCAATTAATCACGAGACTATGTACCTGTGTCTCTATTTAGGCTTTTATGTTGACACTGTATAATTTTGCTTAAAATATATCAATTAAATTTACATTAATCTTTACTGATAATCTGTAATTAATTTTAATTTCAGTTGGTGATGTCTTTCACAGATGACAGCAGATTGTATTACAACATAAAATTTCAGTTAATCCAAAATTAAACTGTGCCCTGCTTTTAAAACTCTGCATTGGAGTTTTAAAAATGAGGCACTTCAACATTTTTTTTAAGGTGAGGTGAAAATTGATTTAAAGTTTACAGTCCAAAAATGCTTAGTGATTTAAAAGAAAGAGGAAAATGGTAACAAATTCACACTAAGAAAATAAATCCTGTTTGTTTTTTGGGTTTTTTTTTTCCTGCTTTTCAGGGCTGGGGAGCAGAGTACCACCGCCAAGATGTGACCAGCACACCCTGCTGGATTGAGATTCACCTGCATGGCCCCCTTCAGTGGTTGGATAAGGTGCTGACTCAGATGGGCTCCCCCCACAACCCTATATCCTCCGTCTCCTAGGCTTCACTGCACTCGGCCCTGTGGCTGTCCATACCCCAGCATTTTAGTTTAAGTAGCAAGAACAGGGACTGGCTGGTCCCAGACTGGTTTGTGTTTTAGTCAGACTGTTTGAAGTTTTGGCTGAAACACAAACTGATCTGGGACCTTTGAGGTTGGGCGGGTTGTTAAATGGGTTTGTTGTCTACTTGAAGGATGTCTGAATTGGGCACATTTACAGACTGGGAGAGGAGTAAGCAAGGTGAGCGTGATGCAGCTGGAAGATACTTGATCTCTGTGACCAACTGTAATAATTAGACCATCACACTCATATCGATGCAAGTATCCTCTTTGATCTTGCTCCCGCAACTTTTTTTTTCATCTTTCTACTATTCTGACTCATAACTAGTTTGCATCAAATTATTCCCTTGGAAATCCAGATATACACATGTAGTCACAATAATTATGGGACATTCCAGGTCGCCGAAATTGCAGTTGGCTGCTGTTTTCTGACTGCAGTCAGGTTGGCATGAAATGTAAACCATTAGCAGGAAAATTTTCATCTCCAGATGTGTAAAGAAGCGTGCCGGGTTGTCAAAATGTTTCTTAGGTTAATAAATGAGAGCAGTTTAAAGTTATATATAACATCAACATAAAATCCACTATTACAAGTACTGAAGAATAATATGAGGGCAAAATTAGGGCTGTTTGAGGATTTAGCGTACGGCTTAGTGTGGGGCATGGCACTAAAAGGGCATTTCAGACATAAACAGTTTTAAGTGTTGCTCATCTTGTGTTTCAAATGAATTTTAAGAAAAAAAAGGATAGTGTTTAGATATATTCACTATTAGAATATGTGCTGTGCAGTCTGGTTTTGCAAAGCCTAGTTTGGTTAGTGTAGTGTTACACATTTAAGACTGGTAGCTGAACATGAAATGAAGCAGAGGCAAACACAAGTACAGTTTAGTTTGTCCCCTGCTGTATACTCTGCAGCAGAATCAGATGTGTCCAGCAGAGTTGCATTGAGGACATTAATATTTCAGTCATCATCTTATTACATTGCGCAAAACGTGTTAAATGACTGTTATGGGAAAAAGTTGAGCATTCAGATTTTAATCGTGACTGAGAAAAGGGTGTCAGCTACTGACTTCCCCAAATGATTTTTTTTTTTTTTAATAAAATGCAGATTCTTTTTATGCTTTGAGCAATCCTGTTTGCTATAAAACTATTATACTCTTTACATTCTTTTTGTATTTTTGAAAATTTTTGTTTTGTCTGCACTTTCACATGTTGCCTCTTTGTTTAGGTTTTATTTTGTTTTCTCTCCCTCTGTCTGTTTTGCTCAGTAAAACTCCCAGAAAAGCAGTTTTATTCCATGAATATCAAGTCTCTACTGGAAGAGTCAATAAATTTGTTTCATTACTTGCAATATTTCTGTCTCTTTCATGACCACTGTCTCGGCATGTTTGTCTTTGTGTGTCTCAGTTTAATTACAGGCCACCCATGCTAAGAAAATATGCATCATGTATTGTTGGGGACTTTCAGAAACAACTGCTCTCTGTGTGTGTGTGTGTGTGTGTGTGTGTGTGTGTGTGTGTGTTTTTATATATATATATATATATATTTATATTTATTTATTTTACTTGTGTTACTCATGGGGACATAAATCTTTGTATCCAGTTAAAGTTTGGGGACCTGCCTCCCTTTTGGGAACAAATGGCAAATCCCATCATTAATCATCAGATTTTAGGGAGTAGACTTGGTTTAAGGTAAGAGTTAGTCAAGTGGGAAATGAATGCAAGTCAATGTAATGTCCTCTGAAGTGATGGAAACACTCCTCTGTGTGTGTGTATATATTTGGAAGTAGACCTTCAATTAGAGACGCACAATTACAAGAGCATCTGAAAGCCAACTGGTACTGCACCAGTGTTAAGCATAATTGCATTTTCCAGTAAATTGCATGAAATGCATAAAATCATGGCTTCCCCCCCCCTTTTTTTTATGAGACATATTGTGACAGCACTGTAACAATCTTCCAGGAAGGTCTTCTGGAAGATTGTTTGTGTGTGTTTGTGAGTGTAGCAGTTTCATTTGACTTTGTGATGTGGGTGGCATGGTTGCAGTGTGGTTAGTACTGCCGCCTCCCACGAGGCTGCATGTTTCTTGTAGGTTGCTCAGACCAGCACGTCAGGTGGAATAATCCAAATGTTCGTCTACCCTAATTGTTACAGGCCTGCGGTGTACTGAAAATCTACTAAAAGTGGGTCCCTGCCTCATGACTATGGCATGTAGAGACAGGCCATTGTGTACAGAATTAAATTCAAATATTTACAACTCCAATGTGATCACAATTGCAGCAGTGCCTGTGCTCTGAAACATCCTCATGAATGTCATTGTATAAATTATTAACGCATTAAATGAGCTGAGCTATTCAGGAAATACCAAAACTTGTTTTACACCGTAGTCCTAAAAAAATAAGGGATAAAATAAAGCTTATTTCCTTATTATACATGTTTTTATATCTTATTTTCTCTGTAATTCTTGTTTTATAGTTTTATTTCTCACTGGTATTGAATCTCCAGCTCCTGTTACTGTGCTACATGTTTCCAAGTACTCGAAAAATTTTAGTTGTTCTACACTTTTTGGACCTACTTCTCCAGTTCTCTCTAAATAGATTACTGATTCTTTTGATCGGTGAAATGACAAACTGGTGTTTGCAATCATGAATTCAAAAAGGAAGACGTGTTGTAGTGAGTTGTCATTACTTTCACGTATGGTTCACTATTCTAGCTCCAGCAGCACAGTGCAGCATTTTAATGAGGTGCATACTGAATTTAGCTGTCTTTATAAAACCCAAAGTTCTTTCCAGAGTACAACAATAAGTACGACTTTTGCAAAACGTTGAAAACTGTAAGAAACTAGAATGTTAAAAATTGTTAAGCAAGGCTGGAATGGACAAAAGCAATACAAAGTTAAAAATATAGGGATGAAGTATTAAAATAAGATTTTAATTAACAGTGACTCCATAGTGTATTGGTTTATACATTTGCCTTATTTCATTTAACACATGAAATATCCCTGGTTTTGATCCTGGGAGGAGACAAATCCATTTTGGGGTTGCATCAGGAAGGGCTTCTTCTTTCAGCTGCTCTCTTTAGGGGTTGCCGCAGTGGATCATCTGCCTCCATCTCACCCTATCCCTAGCATCCTCCTGTTACACCAACCCTCTGCATGTTCTCCTCCACTACATCCTTGAATCTTCTCTATGGTCTTCCTCTTTTCCTCCTGCCTGGCAGCTCCATATTCAACATCCTTTGTCAAGTGTACCCACTATCTGTTCTCTGCACATGTCTAAACCCTCTCAGCCTTGCCTCCCAAATCAAACATGCAGAGCTATCTGCTGGGTGACCCCTTGTGAATAAGGGAGCTGTTGAAAGTAGTTATTAAGATTTTAATTAAGGGCATAAAAGACTGGACAATCTAAGTAAAGGCCAAGCTAAAAGTAATTGAGTTCCCCCTCGCCCCCCTCCACTGAGGTGGAGTACCTTGGATCCTGAAGCAGACTGCTCCAGAACCCGGTGCCACAGTGGCTAAAGGCTAGATCCGTACCAGCCATACTGACTAATTTAAAAATTGCACTGGCTGTGAAACCTAAAAACAAGCAACAACTCGTCTGGTAATCACAAAATACACCTGCACGTATCATCAAGTTTGATTATTTTGAGGGAATGAATACTGGAGGTGATGAGATGTGAAAGTTAACATCTGGTGCCACCTGCTGGCTAAAGCTGTCAACTGCCATATTTAATTAATTACTTATTTTTTATTTTTATTTTTTGTAAAAGACATAACCATTCGCATATTTAGACTTCTGTGATACAATTTACAGAGTTTGAGAAACTTTTTATTTTGTAAATAAACCGACGGAACTACTACGGTGGGCGGCGTCAGACGTCAACGGAAACGGAAGTGAATGAATGAAGCATCGGAGATATGTAACCTGTAACTTCTCTGTACAGCCGGGACGAGGTCAGGGTGAGTCTAGCTTTCACACTTTGTGTAAGCTGTTAATTACGTCTTTAACATCTGTATTTAAAGAGTACGTTACGTTAGATAAATAAACGTTAGCCTGACTTCGGCTATAACTGCTGTGACTTTAAAGCTGATGTTTGTAAGCGCAGCTAACAAAACGCACCTCAGCTGGAAGTACCGCTGGAAAAATTACCTTTAAATTTGTATGTTTGTATGTCCTCCTAGACGCCCCCACATTTGGCACACAATGAGACGGTTTAGTCTCTCTGTCCTCCGCCACATCTCCTCATCCGCCGGGCCCCCACTCACCAGGAGGTGCTGCCTTCACAGAGGGGTCTGCTTCACTGCTCCCCGCACTTGTTACCGGAGCATCATCCCGGCTCACAGCTGCCTGCACAGACGCAGTGAAAGCACAGCAGTCAGCCAGCACATACAGGACCTGAGTGGACCTGAGCAGAGGCTGCTGAATAAACTTTATGATGGGCTGATCGGAGGACAGCGGGCATCTCTGGCAGAGTGCATCACTCTGGTGGAGACCCAACATCCCAGAAAAAAGGAGCTGGCCCAGGTGCTGCTGCAGAGGGTCCTAGTTTACAGGAGGGAGCAGGAGAGCCGTAATGGAGGGAAGCCAGTGGCCTTCAGAGTAGGTGTGTAGGCGTAAATCTTTAAGTTTCTTTGTCCTAATGATGAAATGTAAACAGACATGGAAGTGATCAGCAGCTACAGCAGATTCTGCTGTATGGTGGGGTTGGCAGCTCGATTCCAGGCTCCTGCTTTATGCGTTACAAAACAGTCCTGTTGAAGACACGAAAACCTTCCTGTTGAACTTATGTCTCTAAAGAGCAGGGGTACTATACAAATGCATGATAGGGTATCAAATGGGACAGTTACAAGGATTTACTGAAGCAGTATCACATGTTAGACAGGGTGCTGTTATGCTGACTATTAAACTTCTGTGATTCAGCCGAAGCCACAGAACAACAGCTCCGACATTTATTCGATCGTTTATATGGCTGTGCCAACACAAAAAAATCCCACACCTGAACTGGGACTGCAAACACATAAACAGGCTCCTGCATGCTTGCTTTCTTTGTGTAGAGTCTACACATTACTGCATCTACATTTACCTATATGTTTCCATTTGTTGTGCAACCTGCTTTGGTCTGACAGAACGTTATTCCATCATTTCCTGCTCTCCATGGAGGGTTTCCACTTACCTTTTGGTAGACTTTCAGATGTGCGAGACAAACGCTTTTTTTTGTGTGTTCAGATTTATTGGTTCCACAGAGCACATGTTTTCTGTGAGGTTACACGGTACATAAAGCAGGGGTGTCAAACTCATTTAACGTAGAGTCCAATTTGATCACAAGTGGGCTAGACCAGTCAAATAATGCATCACATATTAATCCTATTAAAAACATAACCTTCCCTTTCTTTTAGAGGGAAATATAGGTTATATGTGGTTAACAAGCCTAAAGTGTGTTAAGAAAATTAAGCATAATTAAGTACTAAGTGTACCGCCTTTGCATGTGCATTATGTCCAATTTATGCTTCAACAGGAAATCTATGTCGTAACCTACGACGTAACCGCAAACCCCTCTGAACTCTGCGCTTTAACCTGTGACTTAACCTGACGTGCACCTCCCAAGAAATGTAACTACACGTCGGGTCGATGCAGCCTGAAAATACTGTGATTGGCCTGTTAAGCACCGTTGATTCCTCCTGTGCATTTCTGGCTACTTTTTTGAGAGAATAACAATCATCATCTCAGGATAAGGAATAATAATCATAGCATCAATATAAGGACTCACAAATGTCAGCAAATTCCTGGAGGGAGATTGCTGAAACTATCAAAATGGACGTGAGGGACTGTACAAAGAAGTGGAAAAACCTGAGGGACAAATATGTTTGCCCCCAAAAATGACTGACCACAACAGAGAGCGGGGACCCAGGAGGGAAAAAAAGTCCCAGCATTTTATTTGTTTCTATCGGCTGGCACTGCATATAAAACACTGGGACACGATCACACTGTAATTAACACGTAATGCATCAGCACAAGCATAAATGCGGGCAACGATGTCGGCCACTCGTGGAGGTTACATTGTAGGCTCTACAAAAATTCCCGCAGAAGTCTAAATCAGGCCTTATAATCTACAGATCACAGTGAATCTATAAAGGCATATAACTTCATATCAAGACTATTTTGAAACTGAAGAACAGTATTTCTCATTTTACCTCTTTACGATTAAAAAAAAAATAGTCAAAGTCAGGAAATACTTGTAACTTTTCATACACTTCCACTTGTATGTAGTAATGCTGAAATCACAACACCAACAACAGTGGTGCATTTTATAGGAGAAAAAAGAATTCTCTGCAATTTTCACACTTTGCAAAGCCTTCCTGATTTGGCTGATTTGGACCCTTTTGTGTTCCAATTCTGCCTGTTCTTCAGTCTTATGTTTAACACACCTGGTATAATCCACATCACCTGTGCCCACTCCCGGCAATCGCCACCACCTTTACCCATGAGTCCTTCGTCAGACAGTGGCGCTTGTGCTGTATGTGATGTAAGGTGTTCATCCCAAAGCGAAGTGTGTCTACAAAACAGAATTTTAAGCTTCGCGTTATTGAAGTTTCAAAAGCAGAAATGCATTGTGTTAGTAGCAATTTACTTCCTCCCTTAAGTTATCATGCCCTCAGAGCTGTAACTTTGGCCTTTTTACCAAAGAACCAATTATATTGAGATTATACTGCGTAGTTACACTAACACATTAAGTTCAATTAAGTCAGAAATCAGTTCTTGGTGCCGTTTGTTGCAAACTGATGTGGTCTCTTTGATTTCTCAGGTCTGTCTGGCCCCCCTGGAGCAGGGAAGTCCTCCTTCATCGAGGTGGTGGGGAAGATGCTGACAGAACGTGGACATAAAGTTGCAGTGCTGGCTGTTGACCCGTCCTCCTGCACTACAGGAGGTAACATCTGACACATGCATCATCTGCTTTAACTGTGATTCAGATGAACATTTGTCATTTTTTTGTTACAGTGCACAGTGAAATTTTTATATAATGTTTAAATATGTTTTTTTTTTTTTATTCAGTGAATATCATGCGGTTCATATTTTGATGTATTAAAGTGGTTTTCCTGATTTTCTTTGCTCAGGCTTCAGACTAAACACTCTGTTTCAGACTGTTTCTTTCTACTCTTGGCTCTGTATAAAGTAATTAGGTCAGGATCTCTTTAGCATGGCCATTTCAGGCGCACGGCCCCACCCACCTGCAGTTCAAACCTTCTGTTTGCGAGGGGCAGCAGAAAGTTGGCTAACACCGAGGGTGGCCTTAAAGAGAGAGAAGCTGAAACAGACAATCTTTTTATTTATTTATTTATTTTTGGATAAATAAGGATTATGTTGAATTGTGAATCAGGCATTTTTTTATCTGAGAGAATAAAAATATAGAGCAGGAAACAAGCATAATAGGTCCCTTATTGAATAGGCTGAAATCATTGTGCAATTACGAGCAGCACTGTACACTAAAATCCTGCTGCCAAGTGACTCATCCCTCTTGCTCCAGGGTCTCTGATGGGCGATAAGACTCGTATGACTGAGCTCTCAAGAGACATGAACGCCTTCATCAGGCCATCGCCGACCTCGGGAACACTCGGAGGTGTCACCAGAACAACCAATGAGGCCATTGTTCTCTGCGAGGGAGCAGGTTATGACATCGTCCTTGTAGAGACTGTAGGTAAGATGCTGTGATGTGAACCCTCAGAGTAAATGTGGCAAAGCCATAATCTCAGTTTTACTGTTAGCTGATTTCCACAGTTGTAACGTGTACCTTTTGGACGTGTCGTGAAGTGGAAACATTTTCTGTTCATCAGTCAGGCTGCGTATAGATGCAAAGTTTTCGAAGAATAACAGTGTCAGCAAGTATTTGTTGCTATGCTTGTACTTAGTTGTTTTGTTTTGTTTTTTTAATGCAAACGTAATTTGTTCAGTGTGAGGTCTGATACCAGTGCTAGTCATCAGGCACCTGCTCTGCATCTCCAGGCTAAAATTTATTCACTGTGAGTGATCTGAAGTTTGTGAAAGCTCATGATTATTCAAAGGGATTTTTGAATAACTGAGCAAGTCCTCACCAGGACCAGTTTTCCCCTCTTAATTAATTTGATTTATTTTTTGTTAAACAAGTTTATATGTGGTGCTGACAAAGCAAACACAGGCAAACTTTTAGTGCAACTGTTGGATGCATCATTTGAAAAGCGTGGGGCCGTATAAAACTATGTGGATTTAGTTTTAGATCGGAGGATGCTTGGAGGATACTGTTCTATATCGCACTTTGTCGTGTTATTGGTCAGCAGTTATCGTTTAAAAAGTCTTCTGTTTTTTTGTGGGGGTTTTTTTCCCAGGCGTCGGCCAGTCAGAGTTTGCAGTGGCAGACATGGTTGACATGTTTGTGTTGCTGATTCCACCAGCAGGGGGCGATGAACTCCAGGTCAGTGAAAACATCAACTTCAGCTCTTATTTCATCTGTGAGGAGCTCAAACAAAGTAATCATTCAGTAAAATTTTGTCAGCTGGAATACAGAGTTTCTAGATTATTCCTTGTTAGTTTAGTGCTGTTGGCTAGAGACTGTGTAATAATGGTAATGTCCATATAGTGAGAGCAATACACCTCACAGATCTCTGTAATGTTTTCTCCTGCAAACTAGTCCTCTAAAAATAAAAATAAAGGCTAATGTGTAAGGGAGTAAAAACATATTTTGACTGAACCTTTGTCATTTATATGCCACTGATTATCTGATGTCAACAATATTTAAATAAATTATAAAACCTAAAATAAATGACCTAATGAATATATTTATGACCTACTGTTTTTAAGGAAAAACAGATCGTGTGTCCACTTTTTTTTTTTGGTAAAGATAAACATGCTGACAACAACTATATGCTCTTCACTTTATTAATTAGCAAAATTATTCTCTTCATTAGCCTTACTCATGATGATTAATATTACAGTGATTATGGTGGGACAGTAGGTAGCTGAAGTGGCATTTGTTTTAATTATAATAATTGTTTGTAATCTGGAAACACTCTGAGATAAACACATAAGGAAAGCTGCAGACTTGTGAATTCATTCCAGTAAATTAGTGCATGATAATTAAACACAACTTGTGTTAGTCAGAGTCAAGTAAAGACAAAATGTACAGTACAGCTCATGCTGTAAATATGCCACAGTATATTTTTATATAGGTGTGATGTTATTTGACCTGATTATAGAAAAACAACCTATCACAGATGTGTTGGTATCTGTAAATGTGCAGTACTGTGCAAAGGTTTTGAGCCATTCCTCATTTCTTTATATTTTGCTTCCAAGGAGACAGACTTTCTTGTCATTTCTTAAAGTGGTCTTGAGCAATAGTTTTCCAGGCTTTCTGAAGGTCTTTCACAGTTTTTCTTTGCTTTTTTAGTCCAGTCCTTGTACCTGACCATTTTCAGAGGAATGTTTTTTTGTAAAGCCGCTTGGCTGATTGGCAGCAGCTTCATTTACCAGCATGACAATGATCCCAAACACACTGCCAATGCACTAAAATCATACCTGGATAGAAAAACACACAATGGAACACTATCAGTCATGGATTGGCCTCTCCAGAGTCCAGACCTCAACATTATTGAAGCAGTGTGGGATCATCTTGACAGAGAACAGAACAAAAGGTAGCCAACATCCAAAGAAGAGCTTTGAATGTCCTTCAAGAAGCCTGGAGAACTATTCCTGAAAACTACTTAAAGAAATTAGAAGAAAGCTCCCTAAGAGAGTTCAGGCTGTGTTGAAGAATAAAGGTGTTCATATCAAATACTGACTTTCAAGCTATTTTCCACCTATTTTACCTGTTTCTCTTTGTGACTTTTGCACAATACTATATATAAAGAAAATATTATAAAAATTTTATTCTGCCTATCTTTGAGATTGGCTGCAAAAATGTTGTTTTATTTTTAGGAGAAAAACAAACTATTGGGACTTTCTTTGTTTTGAGGTGACATCCATGATGAATGGAAAGAAAGTTTTAAGATTGGAAAGTGTCAGCCTTGAAAACTCTTGACCACAGCTCCATGTAGGACCCCTCAGGAGATCAGGCATCTTAGCGTCAAAGTTATTAACAGTGTTTTGATCGTTTAATCACCCTCCTCTCTAATGCCAAAATGTCTTTTCAGGGCATCAAGAGGGGCATCATCGAAAAGGCCGACTTGGTGGTGGTGACAAAGTCAGATGGAGACCTGGTGGTGCCGGCTAGGAGGATCCAGGCGGAATACACCAGCGCACTCAAACTGCTCAGGAGACAGTCCAAATCCTGGAACCCTAAGGTGTGTGTATCTAAGAGAATGACTCTGTGTGTGGGTGTGTGTGTGTGTGTGTGTGTGTGTGTGTGTGTGTGTGTGTGTTTACGCAATGTAGTGACGTACGGAGCCAATAACAAAATGATTTGGTGGTGTTTGGTGTTTGCCCTGCTGGGCAGCTGTAGCACAAGTATTACTGCTTCATGGACCCAACAAGACATCCCGCTGAGAGGTCAGCTGACCCAGGAGGAGGAGTGTGGGGGGATGACGATGGTGTCATCATAACATCATGGCATCAGTACTGCAGTGTCTCACCTCACCCTGCATGTCCCACCTAACCCGCTTGCCTGCCTAGTCTTGTCCCTTTGTTTTCCCAGCCCAGTGCAGCATCTGCCCACCGGGCATGCTGCCAGGAAACACCCCCACCTACCACCACCAATCACCCCACCCCCACTCCCACTGCACTGGATACTCGGCTGCTGTGTCATGCATTTCGCTGATTAGAAAACTGCTCATTCTCATAAAATCTGATAGGCTTCTCTTACAGCTCCTCTCTTTTTATGGTTCATGCTTGGCTTTGTTGTGCATATTCATTTCTGTTTCCTGGCAGTAGAACAATCTATGATTTAGTCTGTCTTTTGCTCTGCTTTGAGTGGCACTGTGACGTGACATAAATACTATTTTAATTTGATGATTCAATTCTTGGTCATATGTGAAGCCACTTTCACAGTTCTCCTCTCAATCAGTTAATCCTTTGGTCTATATTATGTAGAGAATTACAAAAATTGAGCAGTCCCAGAGTTCAGAAGCATGACAGGTCATCTTTAAATTTAATCTTTGTTGTCCATACAAGAACCCAAAACCCCCAAAGATTAATTTTAAACTGATGTAATTAGACAAAAGAGCAAAACTTCAGAGTTTTGAAGGTGGAACCAGAAAAAGGTTTTAGACTTGTTGCTTAAAAAAGGATTACATTCATATATTCAGTGCTGTGAAAAGGTATTTTCCCCCATCCTGATTTCTTTCTCTTTCTCTCTGAGTAAATACAAAATGCAGTTTTAAAGAATGGTTTCATTTATTAAGTGAAATAAGCTATCCAAACCTACCTGGCCCTGTGTGAAAAAGTAGATGCCCCCCTTATTAAATCATGAATTAACAGTGATTAACCACATTTTTTGGAGAGTGGAGTTCAATGTCACTACCCACACCCAGGCCTGATTACTACCTGTTGAATCAAGAAATCACTTAAACAGAACCTGTCTGACAAAGTGAAGTAGGCTAAAAGATCTCAAAAAGCAACACATCATGTCACGATCTAAAGAAACAGCTGAGAAACAAAGTCATTGACATCTGTCAGTCTGGAAAGGGTTACAAAGCCATTTCTAAGGCTTTGGGATTCCAGTGAACCACGGTGAGAGTCATTATCCACACATGGAGAAAACTTGGAACAGTGGTGAACCTTCCCAGGAGCGGTCGGCCTACCAAAATTACTCCAAGAGCTCATCGACGACTCATCCAGGAGGTCACAAAAGAACCCAGAACAACATCTAAAGAACTGCAGGCCTCACTTGCCTCAGTTAAGGTCAGAGTTCATGATTCAACAATAAGAAAGAAACTGGGGAAAAACGGCATCCATGGGAGAGTTCCAAGGAGAAAACCACTGCTGACCAAAAAGAACACAAAGGCTCATCTTACATTTGCCAAAAAAACATCTTGATGATCCCCAAGACTTCTGGGAAAATATTCTGTGGACTGATGAGACAAAACAT
>VUQS01015523.1:2908-15783 GCA_015108495.1 Heterochromis multidens
TGGCGGGGGTTAAAAAAAAAAAAAAAAAAAAGTGCACACACTCAGCTCAGCTACAGATGTGGACTTGGGGAAGATGATGCATTGGTGGATGGTGAGAGAGTAAGAACAAGAGCCAACCCCTCCCCCCACTTCGCTTATCTCCCTGCTGTACCCCCCTCCCTCTGCCAGCAGGCTTTTCTAGGTCACACTGGCACATCCTCTCGCCTCACCTCTCCCAGCGCATTAAACTTTCAGTGCTTCCGCAGCTTCTCACACGACGCTGTTGCCATGCCAAACCCAGGTCAACCAGTACGCCACACTGCTGCTGGTTGGTAGATGGAGTAGAGAGGGGTGTTTTCTCTCTGTGAGCATCAGTGTAGGTGTGCTGCAAAAAGTACTGCAGCTTGTATTAAATATAACATTTACGTCTAGCACTTGCATCCAGTCAAATGTACAATATCAGGAAACTATACATTTTATCACTGTTTACCAAGTGCAAATTCAGAACTCATTGTTTGCTAATTGTATCGACATAAATGTATAATTCTTTAGAATTCTTTGATCTACAGTAGTGTGAAAAGTTTTCACAGGACTGTTTAGAGTCCAGAAAGAAGAAGAGGGTAAGTAGCAGCCAGGTGCTGCTAATCAAATGCAATTGATTAACTGATCATCAGCAAGTGTGAGCACCTTTTATAAAAGCAGAAGTTTTGTTAGTTTTCTGGTCTGGAGGATTCATGTGTGTGTTAACAGAATGCCACAATTTTCCAAGGAGTGAACATCCCTGCAAATTCACCCCAAGGTCAGACTGTGCAGTGTTTAGAGAAATTGTAAAAGAAAAATAAAAAAATTATAAATAAATCCCAAGCGCTGCATCTCAAACTCTACAGGCCTCAGTTAGCATGAGAAATTTAAAGTTCATGACAGTACAATTAGAAAAAGACTGAACAAGTATGGTTTGTTTGGAAGGGTTGCCAGGAGACAGCCTGTTCTGTCTACAAAGAACATGGCAGCACAGCTTAGATTTGCAAAGTTGCACCTGAACAAATCACAAGAATTCTGGATCAGCATCCTTTGGACAGATGAGACCAAAGTGGAGATGTTTGGCCATAATTCACAGCACCGTGTGCTGGCAAAACCAAATTCAGCATATCAGCACAAACACCTCATACCAACTGTCAAGCACTTGTGCTTGTTTTGCAGCCACAGGACGTGAGCACCTTGCAGTCATTGAGTCGACCATGAACTCCTCTATATGCTCTGTAACAGGACAATAATCCCAAACACCAGCGATTCTACAACAGAATGGCTGAAAAAGAAAAGCATTAAGGTGTTGCAATGGCCCAGTCAAGGTCCAGACCTCAACCTGATTGAAATGCTGTGGTAGGATCTTAAAAGAGCTGTGCATAAACAGATGCCAACAAACCTCAATGAACTGAAGCAATGTTTAAAAGAAGAGTGGGCCAAAATTCTTCCACCATGTTGTGAGAGACTGATAGTAATACAGAAAAGGATTAAGTGGTTCTACAAGCTACTAAATCATGAGGTGTGCTTAGTTTTTCACACGACTGCATGGAGTCATGTGAAAATGTTTTGGCTTTTTTTTTTCCACATGACTGTATGTTACATCCTTTTTCTGTTGTTTCATAATACCAGTCCTGTTAGTCTTTGTCATATGATATATTTTGTAACCTGTTTGTGTTGTCCAGCACCCTCATATAGATGTTTTTTTTTCTTGCTGGCTAAATAGTAATGTGGTTCTTATAATATAAATTAACTCAAATCCTATAAATGTAAAGGTTAAAAACAGTAAATATTAGAAGAAATATGGACACATTTTAATTGACCACTTTATGCGAATGCTAAAATATTCACCAAAAGATCTGTGAGAAGTACATTGAAAAGAAAACACTATTTTCATGGCTGGATAAGTTTAGAGATGTGTGAGGAAATTTGCCTGTACCAAGCCTTCAAGCCTGATCCTCCCTGACAGCACACCCACTATGATTTCAGTTGTGGTTCATTGTTTCCAGGAACTCCGTTAACTCACAGAGAGGTTGCTGAGTGAATTGTCAGCAGTTTTCTTGGCTTACCTCACCTCGAAGTTTATATCAATAGACTTGATATTTGGCTTTGACTTGTCCACATAATGATTCCTCCGTTGGCTTCGTATAATTGTAGTGATGATCCATTTTGATGCTGGATTGAGGGCAATGCAGGCCTGCCAGGTGCATGCTGCCTGGCCTCTTTCTCTCCTGTGTGTGTCTCTTTGCTGCTTTTCCTAAACTCTTCTGCTGTCTCTCTTTTGTTCCTCTCGCAGAGCAATTACTGGAGTTCATGCATCAACTGCCAGCATTTGCCAACATGACTATGTCAGTGAGGAGGGAACTCTGTGCTGTCATGGTTTTCGCTGTGGTCGAACGCGCTGGCACCATCGTTCTTAATGATGGAGAAGAGGTGTGTGCTGGTGCATATTCATGCATACATAAGCCCTGTCTTTTGATTGTAAAATTTAATTCATATATGTGTGTGTGTGTGTGTGTGTGTGTGTGTGTGTGTGTGTCTGGGAACTGAACCTTGGTCTCACCTCGTCACACCAATGAATCTTTCTTCATCCATTTGATGTTTTTTTTTCTGCTCTATTAAACCTGAATGGTGGGCATCGCTTATCACTGGGTCTTTCTAGGATCCCTTAGGCATCTAAACCGGGCCTCACTTATTCTTCTCTCTCTGGTCAAGAGACAGTTTCAGTGGCAATTTGCTTATTTTTTGCTGTAATACATCCATACAATAGAGAGCAGAACTTGCCTTTAAGGCCTAGCCACATTAGTAAATGTCCAGTCATAAAGAATTTAAGGCTTATTGAGTGTATTGTTGCTGTTGGGGTTAAAGAAACCAAAATGGCAGCTTTTCAGGAATTCTTGAAAACACCCATAATTTTATTAAATCTTTCAAGCAAGTGTGTGACTTCTAACAATACTTCTTATTTCTTATTTAAGTCATGTTTTGCTGGGCAGCACTAACAGCCTCTTGTTTTTGTTGTATTCCTCTGAGGAAAATAAGAAACCATCTGTCAGTGCAACAGTCCTCTTGTAGTTGCTACATATGGTTCTTTTTGATAAATAACTTTGACTCATTAAAGGACACCAGCTGTTGGGAATGTTACTAGACTGAAGTTCATCTGATGTACAAAGTTATTATTGTTGTAGTTTTCTGTTTTCTGTTCCTTTTTCTTTATTAATCTAGCTCCTCTAACTTTTGTGATTGTGTGTTATGGCTCCAGCTGGACTCGTGGTCGGTGATCCTGAACGGTTCGGTGGAGGTGACTTACCCTGACAGCCGGACAGAGATCCTGTGTATGGGAAACAGTTTTGGGGTGTCACCAACAATGGAGAAGGAATACATGAAAGGTGTCATGAAGACCAAAGTGGACGACTGCCAGGTAAGATCCTCACTTTAAATGCTCCTGCTCTGGGTTTGTGTTCTAATATTGCATGCTGCCTGGGTTTACAGGTCAGTTTCTTCTCCATCTCCATGTGAAAAACATGAAAAACAAGCCCTGCCATGTTATGTTATTAAATCCCACTGTGACCCACTTGTGCTGGAAGTGTTTGCACTCATGACACCGAAAGTTGCTTCGGGCCATAGTATCCCTTTAAATGTGTGGAGCAGCTATTATGAAAGAAAATAGGCCAGCTCATGTAAAGAGTAAGATCACAACATTTTCTTTCAATTATGAGCTAATGTCAGTGGCTGGGGTTTAAGAAAATATTTCCTATTAATTAGTGAATGCCCCTTTTTTGTACTTTATCAGTCAGCATAGTAGTTTGGTTGCTATGTAGTCAGATGTTATCGGTTATGCTAATTTAACACTTAATCTTCCAGTTATTAATGAGTTAGAATACCATTAAGCATGTATAAAAAAAAATGTACATTTCCAAGTTTGTTTCAATCTGCCACTAACCTGAGTTTCCCTGTTGTGTCCAGTTTGTGTGTATAGCCCAGCAGGACTACTGCTGCATCCTCAACCAGGTGGAGAAGAACATGCAGAAGGTTGAGGAGGAAGGAGAGATTGTTATGGTGAAGGAGCACCGTGAACTGGACCGCACCGGCACCAGGAAAGGGCACATCGTCATCAAGGTGACTGTTAAAAATCAAATTAATCTACGCTTCTTTAAACCCCAGAATCTTAAAAATAAGTCCATTAGAAAATGTCCCTATTTCACACTTGATTTATGACCTCAGCAAACACTTTCCCAGTGAGCTTATGGTCTCAGACGCTAGTTTCAAGGTTTGTCAATAAAGCACGAGTTTCATCTTATAAGTTGTGGTTCCATATAGAGTAAACTCAATGATAAAGCAGACTAGGTTTTAGGGTGTGTCTACAGTGTGACTGACAAGTTGCAGTCATGTCTCTGATCTGCCACTCACTTGTAACATCTTTATCTTGAACACCAGGGCACACCGGAGCGTCTCACCATGCACCTCGTAGAGGAGCATTCAGTGGTGGACCCCACGTACATCGAGGACTTCCTGTTGACCTACAGGACCTTCCTCTCTAGCCCCATGGTCGTGGGCAAGAAGCTCCTGGAGTGGTTCCACGACCCAAGTCTCAGGGACAAGGTATGATCAGCAGGATCACCCTAGTATGTCTGTTCTGATAAACTTAAGGCAGCCAGACGTTGTACATTTACACACAGACATGGTGTGAATTCACCTTGTTTCCCAGAATTCTGAAAGTCTTAAATGTGCTTTAGACATGTTGGATTCAAATGCATAAAATCCTCAGACATACTTGACCTTTGAACTTGTATATTCATTAGTTACCTTTAGGTTTTATTATATAAACAGTTCTACAAAAATGTACACACTCATTTCTCATGAAACTCTGGACATAACTGGGTCTGGATGTAAAGCAAAACGTACCATCTCTAATCAACTGTATGTTGATCATGTGATCTCTCCAGGTTACACGGGTAGTCTTGCTGTGGGTAAACAATCACTTCAATGACTTTGAGGGTGACCCTGCCATGACTCGCTTTCTGGAAGAGTTTGAAAACAATCTGGAGAAAGAAGTAAGTGTAACATCTAAAGAGAGATGTGGGGAAAAGTGTTTAAATCGTGTTTTTGATTCATTTTCCTCATTGTGTTTTTCTGTTCTTTTTTTAAAGAAAATGTGTGGGCACCTAAGACTGTTAAACATAGCGTGTGCTGCTAAAGCCAAGCCGCGGCTGGTGACACTAACCAAGCCGTCCAGGGACTCTCCACTGGCATTCAGCCTTCTCGGAGGTCAGGAGAAAGGTTTCCGCATCTTCATTGATGCTGTGGAGCCTGGGAGCAAAGCAGCAGAAGTTGGCCTTAAGCGTGGAGATCAGGTGAGCCGGTTCTTCCTGTCATTTTTACTGTAATAATATATCAGTCATTTTGTTTAAGTTTCTAAATATTTTTTTTTGGTTTCTTCTGTTTCCAAATATCGTTTTTGAGACCACCATCATGCATTTTAAATTTTGGTAGTGCCGTTTCCTTTCCAAGCTTATTTAGCCACAGAACACTTTTTCTCTGTAGGGTGCAGCTGTGCAGACTAGCACACAGAATAGCACCTCAATTTTCCTGTTGGAGTTAATTTTTGTTGTGAAATTGGTTTTACATTTTGCTCTAACTAGCATTAAAAGGGCTCTTTTGAAAAGTCTTAAATTGAACTCGCCAGTAGCTGAGGGCACCCCGTGTTGGCTTTTCTCCTCGCAACTTGACTGCTCAACCATTTTCACACTCTGCAGTCCTTAGGGCTTTAAGCAAAGTCCCGTAATCCTTGAAACCATCTTGAGAGTGTCTGGATGTGAGTTAAGCCCTCTTGACTCCAAACATCCCCTGCAGCTGTTTCCTCAAAAGGAAGCAGAGAAACTGACATCCTTAAGGAAACATTCTCTTTCTCTCATATCCTTCATACCTTCTTTTTTTAACAGCTCTAGTTAATGTCATCATTCACCCCTAGTACCGGCTATTTCAGAGCTTTAGTATTAATCTCAGTGATTTTTATCATTTTCTCAGCAGTGAACTCACTAATCACTCCTGATCCTAAAAGAGACATTTGGCTTTGGAAAAGTCAGCATTTACTGGCCTCACAAGAGCAGATGATAGCCTGTATGTAGATTGTGGTTAAAGGTGACTTCCTCTTCCTCCAGAGAGGAAGTGGCAGCTCAGTTAGAAGATTGCATTTAAATGGAAATATCCAGCATCTGTGCAATGGTCAGGCTATGAAGCAATTTGAACATAAATTGGTCATGTTAATGTTGAAACCATATGTTGTTGATGTATGTATCCTGATGTAGAACATGCATGAGCTTGGGAGTTTAAGGGCTGTTTATTAACTAGTTAAACTGTATAGTTCAGAGACTAATAGAAGGATTTTTTTCCTGATATAACATGACCTGCAGATTGACCTGATATGATGATAAGAGATGAGTTTCAGTACTTCCTGTGGTGCAGAGTCCTGTCAGGATTTTAAAGGCACTCTGTGGTCAAGTGATGTTCTTGTGTTTCAAATCCATGGGCCAGATATGATCATCTCACTTTTTGCAACAGAGTTGTTGGATTCTTAATCCACGTGCATAATTATGCATAAGCTGCTAATTTAGACATGATTCTTTTTGTAAGGAAGGGCCGGCAGTGTGTTCAACTCATTGTTGTTGCTCTGCTTACCCTTGACAAAAAAAAAATACAAAAATGTGAAGGTCTTGGTGTTGCACCATAAGAGATGCCTCTGATATCATTTTTGTGTTTGTCTTTGTGGGTGGAGAAAACAGGAGTCTTCGCTATTACACCATCAACTCTGTTGTTTTTACTTATTCTGTTCTTGGTAACATATATAATCCCTTTAGTAAAGACAGTTGCTTAAAATGGTGCTGATGGATTTCTCTGTTCTTCCTGCAGATCTTGGAGGTCAATGGACAGAATTTTGAGAATGTCCAGCTCAGCAAAGCCAATGAGATTCTGAAGAACAACACCCACTTGTCCATAACTGTGAAGACAAACCTTTTAGGTAAGGCTTCTGGGTGCAGTGTTCATGTCCACATATTATAAGCTATGATAATTTAAAACTTTAGCCTATCAGCATCCACCAAATCACTGGCAACGTCATTTGGATTAGAGGTACAGTTATAGTTGGATAAACAACCACCACTTTTTGTATTTTTTTTTTTTCACATGCCCAAATATACAATATAAATGAATGTGTTCTGGAAATGACTGTTTTAGCATGTGGATAAACTAATAAAGGTTAAAATCTGAGAGTAAATGTAGGAATATTACAGTACGTTTAATGGCTTGTTCTTACTTTACACACCTCTGTAGTGTTTAAAGAGCTGCTAACAAGGCCAGAACATGACCACGATTTGGATTGTGAGGAGGAACATGACAGAAAGAACGGGGCACCCCACCTTCCAAAGATTGGGGACATTAAGAAGGCCAGTCGCTACTCAATCCCTGACCTGGCAGTGGATGTGGAGCAGGTGATGGGCCTGGAAAAGGTCAGCAAGAAAGCCAAGACCAACACAGTGGGAGGACGCAACAAACTGAAGAAGATCTTTGATAAGACGCTCACCAGCATCCTGCCCCCTAAACCATACAAGTAAGAAGACCTAATAACTTTGAACTGCCAGAGCTTGATTGCCAATATAAGCAGCACACAGTAGTTTACATGTCTAGATTGGAGTGAGAAATAAATATTTCAGACTCCGTGCAGCATTTTTATTCACTAAACTTGTAAGTCTGTGATTTTAATATCAATAGGAAACCAAAGCCTCCTGATTGGAACTGATTAGGTGTAGAAACTCAACCTTTAATTTCATCAATCAATCTGCCAATCAAATGCAAAGCTGAATCAGATTTACTTTGAAATGCTGCAGATACACCTGGAGTAAACACAGCAGGGGAAACGTAAAGGTATTTTACTGTTTATCTAACTTTAGTTCCTAATGAAAGCAGGTGTCATTCAGCCACACACCACGATTGAAAGCGTCTTTAAGCTGAGCCATATATGAGCCTCTAGCAGCACCTTTCATTGCTGTGAAACTTCAGGATAATTAATGTGGAATACATTGTATGGACTCTACAGCCAAATGTGTTCTCATCTTCCTTCTCTTTCCAACACAAATATCGCCCTCTGGCTGTTGTTGACAGAACTGCTATCTATAACCCACTCCCCTTCACTCTCCCTCTCGTTTCCATAGTGACGTTTGCGTGGGCCAATCGCAGGACGACAGCATAGTGGGGATGAAGCAGTCCAAACAGATCCCACCAGCTCTGCCAGTCAGCGGAAACCTCTCGTCGTCAAACCCAGACCTCCTGCAGTCACACCATCGCATCCTCGACTTCAACAACCAGCCTGGTGTGTATTTAACCACTGCATCGAGCTTGGGGAGTTATTTAGAATTTTTAAAAATACTCTACCATATGTCATTTGTGGGGTAATCCAACCAAGGTAAATCTGATACACTGTTACTGCCTTAAAGAGGTGCTGCTCACTCAAACAGCCTAAGATAACTAAACGTATTAAAGTGATAACAGTTGTTACTCCACCAGCCATGTGAAGCTCAAAAAACAAGAAAAATACAGTAAGGCTGTCTTTATATTAACTTCTGTCCATTATGTTTCCATCCTTTCAGTCCCATTGATACTGAGTAAGTATTTTCTCTCCTTGTGATCCTGCTTCCCCTGGAAAAACCATATCTTTGTCAGTGCTTTCAACTTCTCCATTACACTTATAGACATTAATCAGCTGTCAAAGAGTGCAGTCACTTAATCTGGAGTGCAATGACCTCTGATTTTTATATTTTCTGTGGGCTCATGCGTGTTTTCATAGAGATTTATCTGATCTGGAAATCAGGGTTTGTGGGTGATCAAGATGTTTGTGTGGCTTTTACGGGAGCGGGAATGGTGATTAGCTCTTGATAAAGCTTGGCAATCAATTATTTAATCAATCAATCACTGCTTCTTTATTAGATTTAAAATATTTCAGATTTCAGGAGAAAAACAGTATCATGTATCACAGTTACCATTGTTTGTTCTTCCCAGATATGTCAGACCAGGTATTACGAGTCTTCAAGGCGGACCAGCAGTCTCGGTACATCATGATCGGGAAGGACACGACCGCTAAGGAAGTGGTGGCCCAGGCTATCAGGGAGTTCGCCCTGACTGCTGCACCAGAGGCTTATTCGCTGTGTGAGGTGTCTGTCACACCTGAGGGAGTCATCAAGCAGAGGCGTTTACCGGATCAGCTTTCTAAACTAGCCGACAGGATTCAGCTGAGTGGCAGGTAATGACCTCTTTATCTTATAATTATCTTATAATCCTGCCATTCCTTTCTTGGTCTTCTTTACATGGATGGTGATGGTGCAGTATAATTTTATTGCCATTTTGGCAGGACAAAACATCTTAAACCCAAGAGGCCATCCTTGTTAAATAAAGGACACATAAGAATAAATTAGGTTTTTGATTGACCTGAGTTCATCTTTTCCAAGAACCTAAGGTAATGGATGGATTAAAATTGGTTGTTTTATCAAGCCATCATTTAAAAAAAATCCCATGTTATTTGGAGACACCAACTAGCAGAAAATTGTCTCAGAGAAAGAAACTGAAAATGGCAAGTGTTTAAAAAATCTTTTACCGTGCATCTTCCTCTATCATCAGATACTACCTAAAGAGCAACATGGAGACAGAGACTTTATGTTCAGATGAGGATGCCCAGGACCTACTTCGAGAAGGACAGATTTCTTTGTTACAGCTCAGCACTGTGGAGGTGGCCACGCAGCTCTCCATGCGGGCCTTTGAACTTTTCTGCGCCATTGAGCCCACCGAATACATCGATGACCTTTTCAAGCTACGCTCTAAGACTGGCTCTGCCAGCCTCAAGCGCTTCGAGGAGGCAATTAACCACGAGACCTTCTGGGTGGCCACGGAGGTTACGCGGGAACCGAACCAGCTGAAACGCATGAAGATCATCAAGCACTTCATCAAGATAGCCCTGCACTGTCGCGAGTGCAAGAACTTCAGCTCCATGTTTGCTATCATCAGGTGAGACAATGAATGTGGAATAAACTGATCTGGTTTATATTTTGGGTCATATTTTTAAATCAAATTCAGTTTTGATTTAGTTTACTTCAGACTATTTTATATTGTTACATATATTTATATATATATATGTGTGTGTACCCATGTGCTATGATGTCTTTACCAATTGTTGTACTGATATATAATGATTACCACGGCTTTCCCCACAGTGGTCTGAACCTGGCTCCAGTTTCCAGACTAAGGGGGACATGGGAGAAGTTACCAAGCAAGTATGAGAAGCTGTTCGGGGACCTGCAGGACCTCTTCGACCCTTCAAGAAATATGGCCAAGTACAGGAATGTCCTCAACAATCAGAACCTCCAGCCACCAATCATCCCCCTGTTCCCTGTCATCAAGAAGGACCTCACCTTTCTACATGAAGGTAAAACAACATGAAATTACTTTGACTTTATAAAATATTTACAGCTTCCTTCAACTTTTTTGAATGGCAGTATTTTGCAAAGTTGTTAAAGTTATGATAGTGGTGCAGTGTCTTCCACTGTAGATGTGGCTAAAACCCTGAACAGAGATTTACTCTAATACCATTATTTTATCTCTGTTTAGCTCAGGTTATTCACTCGGTAAACATTACTATATTCGACACTACATAACACACACACAGCTGCAGATTCTGCACAGTTTTAGTGAAAGGAGTAGTCAGTGTTGCCAGATACTGCTGAAAGATACAGCCCAAAACCTATTCAAAAACTGCCAATATGCACACAGAACCGTTGAGTTTAATCACCACTTCACTGCATCATATTCAAGATCAGTGCACACTGGCACTCGATCATGCACAAAAAAAATCCTTATATTGACAAACAAAAGCGAGAGAGAGAGAGAGAGAGAGAGAGAGAGAGAGAGAGAGAAGCCTCTTCTACTAATCTTACAGTCAGTTTGCAGGCAAACACTTGTGCATTACCAGCTTCTGGACCACAAACAGTTACCACCTATCACTTAAAAGCAAGCTAAATAACAATCCATGCACCTGTGCTCCATTTTGGACAAACCCAGAGTGGAGTCAGTGCACCCAGGCATGCCCACACACAACCCACGTATATTTATAATTTTAAATATTAAAAATTGTTATTTAAATAGAGGATGACTGACTGTTTTTCTCATAAGCTTTTCTCACTGTGAAAGCCAACCATAGGTAGGCAACTTCAGCATGGTCCTTCATATCATCTGCTTTAGATGACATTATCCATAACTTCAAGTTCACCTCACTGTCCAACTTCTTTCTCTAAAAACTGCCAGAATGATCCCAAAACAGCCTGAATTTTGTTCAGTCACTATTTATATGCAGTAAGCACAAATGGAATCTAAACGTGTTGAGTTTTGTAAACCCCGCAGTCCCCTGTTACCCTTTATAGTTTTTAAACTGTGTAATTAATCATTTTTTTCTTTGAATTTTTCAGGCAATGACTCTAAAGTGGACGGCTTGGTGAACTTTGAGAAGCTGAGGATGATTGCCAAAGAAATTCGCCATGTTGGTCGCATGGCGTCCGTCAACATGGACCCAGCCCTCATGTTCCGAACAAGGTAAGATATTTAGGAAACAAAGCCAGATTTTTAGGTTCTTAAGGATCCTTCACTCTCCCTGTAGGACCAGCCAGCACTACACTGACTAACCAACTCTGTGGGGTTAGCCAGTTCACGTAGATTGACTCAAATTTCAGCCTCACGCTTTTCTTTCAAGCAGCTGTTCCCTTTGGCAACTGCTTCGTCTAGCAACTGTTTCCTTGTACACATTGTTGGCATAAGATGTGCTCAGTGCTTCTGTGAAAGTCTCTTTGTCTAATGATGCCTCTTCTTAGTGGAGTATTACCATTTGATTTCCTTTCTGCTGACTTTCACGTGGGTCTGTTGGTGAAGTTGCTTCTCTTTGGTGATCTTGGTGGTCTTTCCTGTCCTAAGCTTTGTCTCCTCTCTTTCTCTTTCAACTCATCCACCCTTTGCCCTCCATGCTTCTCTGTTCATGGCACACACCCTCTAGGAAGAAGAAATGGAGAAGTTTAGGGTAAGTTTGGTGACCCTACAACCTTTGCCGTCTCTGCACCATGCACTTTCTTTCTGCCAATTTGCGTGCTTCCTTTCTTCCTTTCTGAAACCTTGTTTTCATTAACTGGTTTGAGTTAAGTCCTAATAACTCTGCTTGACAGTAACATATGGATATTCAATGGAACAAAGGTCACATATGCCAACATAAGGTTATACTGGATTATTTGAGAATCAGTAAACTTAACAGGAATACATCATTGTTTACAACATAAATTAAACACACAGGTGGAAAATATTGAAAAAAAACAAAAAGATTATGTCCAGCTTCGCAGTAGCAAATGTGACCTTTTTGTGATATGATGTTTCCCAACAAAATGCATGCAGCTTCTGTTTCAAAGTTTATCCTGTCTTTGATGTTTGATCTGCTTATCAAAGCTCCAAACAGCCAGAGATTCTGGAAGTAAAATACTCTTCATCATGCTTTACATTCTTGTGGTCAAATGGGACGCCATTGTGCACAGCCAACATTTAATAGGAAACATTCATTCGCTCAAAAACAAAAGAAAGCACTTTGACTTCTGCGTCTCATGACATTTGGTCTTGTAATTACAACATCCACGCCTTGTAGCTGTGAGATTGTTGTCATGTAATAATATCGCTGAAATGTGGTTTGTAGTTGTTATTATAAGGTACTACTAGAAAATGTTGCCATGAAACGTGATAAATTTCATTCCACTGACGAGAACAAATGTGGCTTCTCATTGACTAACACCACAGGTGACTGTCAGGGT
>VUQS01015530.1:3140-16319 GCA_015108495.1 Heterochromis multidens
CCCAGAGGGCTGCTGCCTAATGATTTGGTTCCACTTGCACTTGCACTACAATCAGCTGATTTCAGTTTGTGTGCGGGAGGAGCAAAATGATGGAGTGGTATACAGTTTTTCAGGAGTGGAGGTATAGAGTCTCTATGGGCTGGTTTTCAACTTTGCTTACTGTGATACTAAGAGCAGCATGTGTCTAATTTGCAGATGAAGAGAGTTATGACTCTGAAACATTTGAATGTTAAGCTGATCAACTTCTGAATCATATGCAGCGTTAGAACCATGTAGTCCATGAAACATGGTGTGCAAAATGAAGTGGGCTACGCTTATTCATCCAGTGAGTCAAAGTCATATTTAATTACCACGTTACATCTGTTGTTCATCTGATTTTCAGGTTTGTGATGGAGAGAGGAGAGAGGACCCAAACAGAGGACAGCAGAGATGGGCAAAAAGCCCCAATTCCAAATCTTTAATACAGGGCTACTTTCACACATGTGGAGGCAGGCGAACCAAAACTGGCATGGGGTAAGAATGAAGGCAACCGTCCAAATACAAGCAAAAGGTCATACAGTACATGCTAACTAGGAAAACAAATAAAAATCCAAACTAGAAACAAACACAAGGGCAACTCCCTGGAAAATGATATGCTATCAAAGCTAAAATCAGGTCAAATTTGGTCTAAAAGTGAAAGTCAGTGTGATCACACTTATCCCTTGTTTCAAAAATGCAAACACGTGTCTTTGTTTTTCTCTTATACCAAATTCAATTTACATTTTATTTGGTTGTGGAGTGCTTGTGATCAGGCAGTCACGCAATGTCCACTCTAGGTAGACAGACAAGTATTAACAGATGGCAGTTCTTCAAACCATGTTTGTGCCATTTATAGGTGTCTACACATGCTTTATTTTTTCTGTTTTTTCTGGTGAGCTTATTTGTACAGGACTCTGGACAGTCTAAACTTACATACTAGGGCAGCACAGTGGTGCAGTGGTTAGCAGTGTTACCTCACAGCAACATTTGGTCTGATTTTGAAGCTGCTGGTTGTCTGAGGTATTTGCTGAGGCGCTGAGGAAGAAGAGATATCAGTTCACTTTCAACCAGATTTAGAGATAAAAAGTTGCCTTTACAATAACCAGATATTTTACCAAATCTCAATGTTTTTTAGATATCTAGCAAAGTCCTCCATCTTTAACAAGTTTTTGCTGGGTGGGTAGCAGGTTTACCCTCTGCTCCTCCCCAAATTAGCCTCCTGTCTTTTATAGTTCTTCTTTTTTTCTGGTTCTTCTGGCTCCAGTCTTCCTCCCCTCTCTATAAGTAATACACTGACCTTGTTTCCAGGCCTGGATCTATTGCGGGACTTTGCTCACCTCCTCCTCTTCCACTCTATCATATCGGCAGCAAGGGGAAGAAATGGGGCAGACACTGCATACATTTACAGTTCTGGCACACAACCATAAATACACACAGGAAGTGACAGACAAGGGAGGCATGGCCACAAGGGATAGGGAGAGAGAGAGAGAGAGAGAAAGAGAGGTGTGTGTGTCCGACTTTGTGCATGTGTGTTTGTGTGTGTGTGAGAGAGAGAAAAAGAGAGGCAGATAGCTGCCACCAATATGTCTGGCCATTGTGGTAAAAACACCACCTCATCTGACTTCAGCGCTGTTTTCACAGTGACACCCAGAGCGCAATTATGACACATTGTCCTGCATCTACCACATGTTCATCATGTTGCGCACACATACATGCACACAGCCGCACGGGGTTGCAAATCTGTATACAGACACACTTCGGTAGAGAACAAAGAGCAAACGCAGACACAAACACAGACACGCAACTGAACAAACAGACACATGCACGGTGACTCACGCAGACACACACAAGAGTGTCACACTTATCTCGCATTGTGTTTGCTTGCTGGCTTTGTTCCATCCATCACACCATGACAGCCAGTCACTGTGGATTAGAGCCACATCAGCCTCAACAGAGAAATCAATGGTAAAATATATAAATAAGAACACAATTAAACCAATTGAGTGGAAGGAAGGCAACAAGTGGCCCGCTGAAGTGATGCTTCCTGCCAGCAGAGGGAGCTGATGAGCTTCTCAGCCTCAGTGGAGGAAGAGAGGAGGGTGGTCTAAGGTTTCCTTTGTTAGTTCTTCATCATTCTCCTCATTCCTTCAACTGCAACGTGTGCATGGTTGTAGAGAAATATTCTTGTACGTGCATTGGCAGTACTTTGGCTTGATGGTGACCTCACCGTCTCAAATTATTTTCATCTGAACTTGAAGATAGTTAGAGAACATCCTTTACACACAAAAACACAACCCAGTTTCTCACCATCGATCACTGCATAGAGCTCAAATGCACAGTTGGACTCTCGGGCCCCCAGCAGCATCATTCAGAGGCCTGTCTGATCATGAATAAAAATGATTCATTTGTTTTTTGGGAATGGTTAAAGAAAAAAAAAAAGTGAAACGCCTGGCCTTGGAATTCAGACAAGCCAGTGAATTTTTCAAATCTGGAGAAAAAAAAAGAAGAAGAAGAAGAAGAAGAAGAAAGCAAAAGTCAGGGACAAAGCACAAGACAAGCAGACAGTGAGGATATAAACTGAGAAATGCACATATGACTGCAGGAACCTAAAAATAGAGGAAGAGACTTGTGAAGAGGTATGTAAAGTGGGCTGAAAAGGAGAGAAGAAAAAGGGAAAGGAGAGAAAATGCTGCCAGCTGCTCCTGATTCCTCGGCTGGAGGAGCTGAGTGGCATTTTTATGAAGAAAAGCCGCACAAGACAGGACGCTGAACTGCGCCTACTTCACAACAGTCTGGCACACACACACTCCAGGGGTAAAACGGCCTGCACCACTGCACAGACTGCCGTGCGGCTGCATGTGTGTGTATCTGTGTGTGCGTGTTTTTGCGAAACTGGGAGCAGGAATGCACTCAAAAATGCTAATGCAAACCACATCTCCATAGCCTGCATTTGTGCGTGTTTGTTTCTGGCATTTCAAAGCTCCTTGTTTATGGCTCTTAACAAGTCACTTTCAAATCAAATCTCAAACGGTCAAACACACACACACACATGCAGTCACTAACACCCCAGCGTGATGTTGCTAATAGCTCTAATTAATAGGCTAAATTCTGCTAATTGAACTCGCTTATGCTGAACCTCTCTCTTTCTCCTAGTCCTCCACTCCTCTTTCATTCTCTCTGGACTTCAAGACCATGCTGTTAGCTTTAATTTAAATTTGCATGGTGATTACATTACTGTTCCACAGACTAATGCAATCTCCGTTCTTTCATCATTACCGTAAATAATTCCACAACACTAATCCCATATTCACCTATTTTCAACCTTCTCTCATTTTCATAACTTGCTCCCCCCTTTCTATATGACTTTCTATATGACACACACACACACACACACACACACACACACACCTGCTTCCGTTTGAAGCCTCAAGAAGAAAAGCAACAGCAGCAGCAGCAGAAGAAAAAGACGAAGAAGAAGCAGTGTTCAGTTGAATGAGCATAGTGTAGAGGAGAGGACAGGATCTGGGAGGAACGCGGGGAGGGACAGCCATTAGCCACGCCAGCTGTTTCCCTTGCATATTAATACACAAGCAAGCAGGCAGGCAGGCAGGCAAACACACACACATACACACACAATTACATGTACACATGCCCGCAATCATGCAAACTCATGCTAGCGAGACAAGCTGGAAAAAATCAGCCATACTCTACGTTAAACATCGAAGTCACGCGAGAGATTTACAATAGACACGCATGTGGGCGGGTTCGTGGCAGTTACGCTGCACACACACCTGCACACACATGGTATAAAGGTGTGCGTAAAAATCAGCAATGCATAACGGAGATAGAAAGACATGTAGCGCATTTATAACCAATATGTCCACGTTCATAAGAAATTCACTTGCATGCAAGAGTGCACACACACACACACACACACACACATCCACGCACAGGCTATAAAGACCATCCCAGGAATCACATGCATGAAAAACAGATGCAGGAATTTTACAGTGTCAAGACATACGGTTCAGATTCATAACAGATACAGTGGAGAGCACAAACACACAGACAAAGACAAGCTACGAACACAAACACAGAAATCAGCATAGATAGATAGATAGATATACACCAAATGCACACATTGAAGTGTAAGAGGTGAAAGAAAGCAAGCAGTGCAGTATGATGGGCAGAGAAGGGAAGAGAAACAAAGGCAGGAGGCGAGAGAGAGAGAGGGCAGAGGGAGGCACTGATTGTGGCTGTGCCTCAAAGAATTCCCCGAGTGAGCATTATGTATTGAAAGGGGGATAAAGTGCAGAATTGCCTCTTCCTTTTCCCTCTCTGTTGTATTTCTACTAGAACGAACAAATACTTTCACATCTCTGACTGCTTTTCATAGATGCTGTCTACTATATACTACTATGCAATGTTAGGTGGTATAAATACCAGATGGATATATGGGTTAATAATAATAGTATGTAATGTTGGCGTAACATATTGTGGGAAAGGATGCTAATAATTCATAAATGTTGACTTCAAAAAGTTTGTCCAGCAAAGCGGCTCTAATTCTATTGTAAATTCTATTAATTCTGTTGTTTTGTTTTTTATTGTTTTATTGTGTAGCAGAGTCGCCTCATGTGTGAGCAGTCTGTGTTTTGGAGTTAAGCAGTGTCCTCACAATGAGCTGCTAACTAAAAATACATTGCTGGAAAGTTAATGAACAATTCAATATAATGTTTCAATATGTGCAATAAATTCACTTCTTAAAATATATTACCAGATGCACTGATACTGGACTTCTTTTACTCACTACAAAAATCAGCATTCTCCCCAGGAATCTAACAGGGTTAATTTCGCTGACCAATAATTGTTGTCATAGTTTTCGTCAACGACCTTTTTTTTCTGATGAAAACAAAACGAGTCAAAATTCAAACAGCTGTGTAAAAAAGTGAACATTATACCCATGAAGATCTATTTTTCAGAAGTGAAGTGCCTGGCAACTAAATGTACACCTTGCAGTTATAAAAGCTGTTTTTGTGCATATGTATAACAAATATTTTCTTATACTTCTTATACTTCTTATACACAGTGTTATTAATACTAATCAAGTGTTCCAGAATGAGACAGTCTGCCAGTATTTGCAATATCAGGCTTCTGAAACCGAAGCTGCAAATTGGAATTCGGCTATCATTACAAGTGCTGTGTTTCCACCTATGATTTTTCCTACTGTGAAAGCTTTTAAAATTTCTGGACAGGAAGTCGGCCCCTACTGGCATTTGCCACATTCTGAGGGAACTACACGTATGTCAAGATTTATTATTAAGCTTAACCACGCGTGGCAGCATAACGAGGCAATTAAGGTGCTCAGTGCCATGTTGAAATCTTCTAATCACTATACAGAGATGCTAAATGGTGTGCTTGAGATACTATCACCTTTTATATGGTTTAATTTAATGAGTCTTTGAATGTAAACCGTTCCACAACAGATTAAATGATCCTCATCAAAAATGCTTATATTCTGTGTTGATTTTAATAGACAGAAGAACACAGAAATCCAGATTCAGTCATACTCGAATGTACACATAAAAAGGCATAAAAGGAAAAATATCAAACGGCTATGGTAGAAATACCCCTATCAAGAATGCATTAGGGTAGTAGTAGCATACAGGTATAGCAAATATATTGAAATATAAAACAGAAGTTTCTGTCAGGCCATTCCTTGTGACTTCCGACAGCTGAAAAGAGAGGAAAGCCTGCCTGTTTTTACCCAGTAGTTACTCATGAGGATGGCACAAAAGTGTTGCATTAGCTCAGATGTAATGCGGCAGATAGCATCAAGACTGTGGAGACTGTGAACCCTAATGGCACAAATAACAAACAAGAAAAACACCTGGATAAAAGACCAAAATGGGGAAAGATAGACAGATAAATATGGTAAAATAATATGTCATCTTACTCTAGACAACAAAAAAAAAAGCAGGCAGGCTTATGAAACAAAGGACAAACAGAATGACAGAGAGAGGAATTCAAAAGAACACATAGTAAGAGGCTTGAAGTATATTCTGTGACAGATGCATGCAAATACACACACACACACAAACATGTACACACATGCTGCAAGAAAGTAATAAGTGTTGCGACACAGTCACTGAAAGACTGAGACAGGGAGAAAGATGATCGTTATGTTAGTAGATATACACCCACACACACACACACACACACACACACGTCTCTAGTGTTAGCTTGACTTATGAAATCCTAACTGTGGCTCAACACCGCAATATTGTCTGAAAATGTCAAGGCTTAGATGGGAGCCCCACTGGGACAAAATGTACTGTTGACGCACACGGGGCTCAATCTGTTCTCGCAATGACATATGGCTTTCATTTATCACATTCTATGCTGAGACAAATTGTTTTCCCAAACCCTCGATGTGCAACACAACAAGAATGGTAAAGATGAGGTAAAGGACAAATGTCAAAACAATGGAAAGCAGAATGGAGAGCAAAGTCAGGGTTGGCAGTGCGTAACTTCAAGATCAATACATCAGATACCTTCTTAATATGCTGTTTAAAGAGGGTCTATTATGCTTTTCTACATTTCTTGTCATATGTGTACTGTTATTATGGTGGATGCTCATATCAAACATGGCCAGCATATCAGATAATGAGGTCAGTGTGTGTTTTAGTGATGCCTAACACTCAGTTTCACAGTTTTTTTTCCTACAGTTGGCTCTGCATGTTGTCAGTGAGGGCACATATCCCTGATAAGATGGTTCATAGCAACTTGTTAGCCATCTTGAAAAGGCTCCGGGTACTTATTTAAGCATGTTTAAGCATGTTTAGATGATCATAGGGACACACAGTCTCTGCTTAAAGGGAGGGGGACAGGAGCTATTAAGTCCTGCTTCTGCTCATTAAAAAGCCTTCAGTTGATCCAAAATGCTGCAGCGAGAGTACTGACAGGGACTAGAAAGAGAGAGCATATTTCTCCCATATTGTCTTCTCTTTATTGGATCCCTGTTAAATCTAGAATTGAATTTAAAATCTTTCTCATATGCAAGGTCTTGAATAATCAGGCCCCATCATATCTTAAAGACCTCATAGTACCATATCACCCCAATAGAGCACTTCACTCTCAGACTGCTGGCTTACTTGTGGTTCCTAGGATATTTAAAAGTAGAATGGGAGGCAGAGCCTTCAGCTTTCAGGCCCCTCTTCTGTGGAACCAGCTCCCAGTTTGGATTCGGGAGACAGACACCCTCTCTACTTTTAAGATTAGGCTTAAAACCTTCCTTTTTGATAAAGCTTATAGTTAGGGCTGGATCAGGTGACCCTGAATCCTCCCTTAGTTACGCTGCAATAGGCCTAGGCTGCTGGGGGGTTTCTTCTTAACTCACTCCTTTTTCACGCTCCATCTGTTTATACACCACAATTGCATTTAACCCTAACCCTCTTTAGTAATTAATTTTAAACTATGGCTCTCTCCCAAGTGTGTCTTTTGCCTTGTCTTCCTCCCCTCACCCCCAACCGGTCGCAGCAGATGGCTGCCCCTCCCTGAGCCTGGTTCTGCTGGAGGTTTCTTCCTGTTAAAAGGGAGTTTTTCCTCCCTACTGTCGCCAAGTGTTTGCTCATAGGGGGTTGTCGGATTGTTGGGGTTTTCTTTCTATTATTGTAGGGTCTTTACCTTACAATATAAAGTGCCTTGAGGCGAATGTTGTTGTGATTTGGCGCTATATAAATAAAATTTAATTGAATTGAAGACTGGAAAAAATCATAATAGGTCCCCTTTTAAAGTTGCTCTAGCTTAGATTTTTATATACAGCTATGGGTACCTTTGGCTGCTCCCTTTTTTCCCAAGTGGTTGTCACTCTGGACGGATTCACATGTTGATTTTGCTTTTACACCGGATGCCCTTCCTGATTCAACTCTCCCATTTATTGTAAATAGACTGATTTTTATATAATGCTTTTCTACTCTACCTGAGCACTCAAAGCACTTTATACAACATGCATTTACCCATTCACACAAGCACTTTTTTCTATGCTTAAGTGCTTTTCTATCTAACATTCACACTCTGATGGATGCATCAGAGAGCAACTTGGGGTGAGTATCTTGCCCAAGGATATTTGGCATGCAGACTGGAGCAGGGATCAAACCACCAACCTTCCGATTAGTAGATGACCTGCTCTATCTCCTGAGTTACAGCCACCCCCAGTTATCTGGGCTTGGTACCAGTACTAAGAGTTCAATAGCTTGTGACCCCTGAGACTGGGTTTGTGTCTCCTACTCGTCTCAAACTGGGGATCTTTCGCATGTAAGATGAATGTGTTAACCACTACCACAGAGCCACTATACATACAGCTAAGCTATTACCTAATAATTGTTTCATTTGGTTTACATGCGGAAAGTCACATATTTATGTGCTTTTTAGGTACAGAATGTGATTGGTGAACCCAGAAAATTAAGAATAGCACAGACCAAATGCACTTTGTTTTTGGCTTTTGGTACTTTGGACTGGGTTGTATATTTGTCCCTAAGGGAACACAAAACAAATCTGATTCTAGCCCAATAAACTTGAGCTTAGCATAATGTCTTCGTGCTCTGGTGTATTAGCCTTCTCTGGTGTATAAACTGGTTAAAAAGTACATACAAAAATAAATCTGAGCATCAGCCCAGACTGCAATCTGCCCTTGGTTATTTTTTTCTGTTATGCTTTCCAAGCATCAGTGACTTGGCTTTAAGACGTTATAATCTGTCTCCATATACCCATAAACCCTTGCGTTCCGAAGCAATTTCCTGTTCAGATTATGTTCTCACTCCTACCACAACACGCTGCAGTTGTCTGGGACATAGGGAGCTGCATTTTGAGGTATTTCTGTAAAGCTCGGTCTCACCTGGACAGATGAATAATGCATGAATGAGTTCAAGAGTTCAGCTAAACTTTTGCACACATACTTGATGTGTACTGAAATCATCCCTGTGATTCACTGCATCTGAAAAGAAGGGTTTAGGCTTATACACGCACAGGAAATCTTTTAGTTTATTTCAAAGATGTGAGGCGTGGATAAAACATGTGCAGCACACTCTGACAGCAGTGATAGCTTTACCTGAAACACCACAGGGATTCAGACATACATACTGTGAGAAAAACCCATCCATGTGTACCACGTGCAATACACACATCTTGATCCCTTACTTTAATTACAGTTGCCTATATTTTTCTACTGTGTTTCACACTAATTAGACAGAAGTGGTCTGTCGTGAGATAAACGATCCCATGTGGCAGCCTTATTTTGACTTTTATCACAGCATCATGCTCACACATGCGCACACAAACATACACTCATATTACAGAAGTCAATTTGTGCGTCTATGAACGTGTGAACATGTGCACGTTTGGACAGACAGCTGTGCACGAGCATGTACGTAAGCATGCACTCTTGGATATGCACGGGGTGGATGCTAATTAGGACGTGCTGGTTTTGATGTTTATAAAAAGAAAGAAAAAAAAATCCATCACCAAACCTCAGTTTCCTGTTGCGAAAGGCTGTTGGATTTTTAAAGCGTCTTTACGGGCTCTCGTGGTAGGGAGGTACGACACGCTGGGTGCATGACGCCAAGCTCGTAAGGCTCACCGCGGCGCTGCCACTGTCGCCACCAGACTGTAACCTGTACCTTCTCTCCCTCCACGCACCACCCCAGCACTGACCGCAGGACCGCACCCTATTCTGGGCTTCTGTTTATAGATGGGAGGTGAGCTCAATGTGTGTGTGTGTGTGTGCGTGTGTGGAAAAGCTTTCACTTTCTCCCCTTAGGGCATAGTCTTACACTGTGACTCCTTGCTTGTGAAAGCCTGTGGTGTGGCAAATAGGACACCAGGGACCCAGAAATGGCCCTGGCACTCAGATTTTATTTGCCCTCAAATTGATCCAAGATGGCAGTGCAGATTCCTAACTAACAATGCAGATGTGGGCCACTGTTGTTCATTAGGAAAGGCCATATTAGTTTAGCCCAAGGTTAAAGCACAGGGGATGACGGGGGGATATTAACTCTGGCCTCCTTTTCAGATGGGTATTAACCTACCTCCACCTCCTTCTCCGTGGCCTGTATTCTCTTCTTTCCACTCTCCTGACCTCGCCCTCTGCCCGTTTCACTTCACTCGACCTCTGACCTGTCAGCTCCACCAAGCCAACCACGGGGTCCTCCATGTCAAACACCGTCTGTGAAAACACTGGTGTTCAGATAAGCTAAAGACAGAGCTAGGCCAAACAAGACACTGGGTTCAGAGACCCAACAGCCCTTTTTCTAATGTGGACAACACCATAAGATAAGCCTAGTCAAGTATCAACACAGTGGCAAAAAAACGATTCAATGTTGAGAAAACACTGCACTAAGATAAGAGAAATAAAGTACAACACATTATGACTTTATTTTCAAGTTGGCGATAACAAGAGGCTGCTGGCTGGAAGATAAGCTAGTGCAAGTAGTCAGGCAAACATATAGCTCTGAGCGTATGTGTACACAAGCAGAGTGCAACACGGTGCTGCAGGAGGAGCGCTGGGCCGGTCACATGACATGATACACTTCATTACAGGGATTAATTAATATTTTCCATTTTACTCTCTTAATCTGAATTTTGCCAAAATAGGATGTGGAAATGTTTCCGCTGTTGGCTACATTTTTCTCCTTAACGTTGCAAAGTATCGCCATAAAACCACACACTCTCACTGTGGTTGTGTCAAAAATCTGCCCATTTGTAAAGGCTTCTGTTCTCGTGAACATCCCAAGGGCATCCAGTCTCCTCTCAGAGATTGCCTTTCGATAATAATTTAGTCCACAAGATATCAGAAAATGTTATGAAAATGCTCATCACAAATTCTGAGAAACCCAAGGCAATGGCCTCAAAATGCTTGAGGACCAAATTTCAAAAATATTCTGAAAATAATTATGAGAAAAACAGCAAATCTTTACATTTGAGAAGCTGAAATAAGAGGATCTGACACTCTGGCTTGTTAAATACTTAAAATGATTAATACGTTAAAACTCTTTGGATCAATCACCAATTGATCTGCTAATCTCCTAAAAGACTCTTTCAGCACTGGCAATGTGTCTCAGCTGTTTCCTGATACAGGATTACTTTCATTTATAAAGGAGTGCAGTATCGAACTAATATTAGATATCAGACTGAAGCTTAATTACAAATCAAACTCCTCTGATGGGCTTTCTTAAAGCTGGGTCAGGCAACATGGTTTTGGCGTCATTTCATAAAGAGTCCATAATAACCTTTCAACATAGTGTACTTCAAGTGCTCCAAGACGGAACTCTTGCTTCTAGTTTCAGGCTTTAGAAACTCTAACCTGTGATATGAGGCAGATCAGGTGTGTGGTATGCGAGTGAACGTGGTGATATGATGGATTAAGCAACCTTCAACCCTGCCAATGCTTAGCATTTCTATCCCATGCTTATTTGGTGGAGGGGCTGAGAGGGGAGGGTTGTTTCTTTTCAAATGTTTCATTTTGTTTGCTTACCTTGTCTAGATTTCTGCCTACTGCAGCCTTTAAGTTATAATAGAAATATTGCTGCTATGTTGCATTGTGGAAAGAAATATTATCCCTGCTGAAATGAACAAACAGAATGAGTCGTGTGTCACTTTTTCAGGTTTACAAGCCCAACGCGGCTTCCAGCTATCCCTTTTAAAAAGGCAAAAATGTCCTACTATTTCATTCTGAATAAGGAGGCTCCAACAGGTTTCTGTCACTTGGATGAAAAACCAAAGCCCAGACACTCACTGCTCTCAAATAGAGAGCCTTTTAAATCCTCTGACAATGAGCGGGACAGATAAGGAGAGGGAGAAGAGAGGGAGAGAAAGGGAGACACACACAAACAGAGAGAGAGAGAGAGAGATAGAAAGGTGTAAAATGGAGAGGATAACGAATGAGTGCGCCGCTGAGAGGGAGCCTTAATGATGTCAATGTGATAAGTCTAAAACGAGGTGAAAATTGAAATGAGTGCTGCCACGGTGGTGGTCGGCGGGGAGAGTGAATAGGAGTTGTGCCGAAGCCGCCGGCGCCGCCGCTGCATTCATTCTCTTAGATTAGCTGGGGGAGAAAATAGAGGAGAGGTGAGAAAAGAGTGAGAAGTAGCAGAGAGGAGGCAGAGAGATCTGTGAACCTGTAAACAGAAAAAAAAAAAGCAAAATCAAAATCAAAATCAAAAAAATTTAAAAAGCAGGTGTCAAGGAGGGGACAGAGCAAGGGCCGGAAAGCAAGCAAGAAAGAAAGTAAGAAAAGGGAAATAGAGGCAAAGGGAGAGTAGGAGCTAAGTTCAAGCCAAAGTCAATTGAACAACTAATGTGAATCGATTTGTTGCCTCTGCTTTTGCTCTTTCGGGAGCGAGTGACATTTTAAAGGCATATTTTATTATTGGGAGGAGGTGGGGCTGTTTGCCTGGCAACTGAACACACTGACAGCCTGCTGACAGCTGGACGGAATACACTGAATGGAAGAAATACTGCAAATGGCCCGTGTGTGCTTGGAGAGCCATTGTGTGTCTGTTGAAGTGTGTGTGTATGTGTGTGTGATATGTCAGATAACGTACAGCAGGAGTGAAAAGGTGTCAAAGTACACACTTGCTTCTGTATATAGGCTTCTGGACATTCGTGCATGCATACGGTGTCCGCATGTATACTTGCATAATAAATACTGCAACAGGCTTTGTTTTAGTGTGTTATTAGTTTTTTTATGCATGTGCAATGGTCATATTTTATTAGGTCAGTGAGTACATTTGCGTCCATATGTCTGCCGTGAGTTTCACATTGTTCTTGCATGCATGTGCTTGTGTACAGACGTGTATATGTGTGTATATGTGTGTATGTGAGTGTGAGCGCGGTCTGTGGGAATAATTCATGGCAGTGAGTGACTGAAATGTGGTGGCCGTCCACTGGCAGCCTGGAGTTGTGCCAGTATGGAGGGCCAGCATTAATAATTAAAAACACTTTTACAGGGAGGATTTCTGCAGCGTCTGTTGTCGGCTGCTCTCTTCAAGGGCACATTCGGGACAATCACACAGAGAAAAAGTTTGGAAATGTTGCAAAGAGAAAAAAAAATGCCAAAGATAGCAGTGTTCTGAAAAAAAAAAAAAAAAAAAAAAAATAAACATGGGA